>PVIY010016025.1:0-52591 GCA_004026745.1 Myrmecophaga tridactyla
GAGAAAGCAACAGAGGAATCAGCCAGAAGCTGAAACCAACAGAACCCAGAAGAGAAGGGAGTGGCCAGAAGAGACTACCAAGTGCCTTGCTATGCAGCAGAGGAGCAAAGAATTGCAGGCAGCTAGACCCAGAACTCCTGCTTTGGGGACGAACCTTGATGACTCCTTGATTTGGTCTTTTGGCCTCAAAACTGTGAGCTAATAAATTCCCACTGTTAAAGCCAATCACATTTGCTTGAGCAAACTAGGAAACAAAAACATTCCTTAACACTTAGCATTGACTGCTATATGGTAGGCATGCAAAGATTAGTGGAAAGCATGACTAAACAGATAGATACAAGACCAACAAATTTAAACAAACGAACATAAACATACAAAGAATGGAGTTTACTTATGATACTCAATTTTTCTTAGTGTTTGTTTTTATTTGTAATATGGAATTAACATTACAGAAATCAAACATTGACTTGATATTTAATTCCTATCAACTACATTTGGATGTCATTCTAGTATACTATATGAAAGTAGCTTCTCAAAAAAAAAATCTTCAAACTTGACTAATTCTGTAAAATCTTAATGATGGCACTGCCCTGGTTCATCAATAGGCAACAAAAGAGAACATATTCACTTTTTAAAAAGTAACAAATTAAACCTCAAATCAGAATATAATACTGTGGGTGAACATTCTTTTCCTCCTAGTAACTACCAGAGAAAAATTATAGAGAAGAATCTTAGGTGACAAAAAAACGTAGCTTAAGCGCTTTGTTTTCTTTTTGTGGAGCTTCTAGTTACTACTGGCATTCGAGAGAAATTCATGGTTGTTTTAGCTTTCAAAGCTTTTTTAAAGTATTTAAAAATTGACTGAAGGCTAGAGGAAGGGGCTAAACTGTATTTTTCTGTACCAGCAGAGACTACAGGGAACTCCTTTTTCAAAACAGTAGCTGCAGGCTTATCTAAAGGCTTAGGGTTTGTCACCCATTCACGGCAATGGTGCCTAATCCATGCTAGTAACTGTACGTCACTTCCCAGTTGGTGTCCTATATGATGTGCAGAGTCAATAAGCGCAACAGCATATACTTTGCTCATCACTTCCCATTTTCTATGAACAAGCAGGTCCATAAAAACCAAGCCTCCATAACCATGTACAATGAAGGCAACATCCTTGCCTTCAGTCTTTGAAATGAAGCAATCCCAAATGTAAGCCATGTGTTCTTCAGGGGTGTTGCTGCATCTTTTTGGAATGCAATGGGCAGGCTGCTGGAGAGATAAAAATCTCTCAGCTTCAACTGTTTTTAAGGAAGAAGATTCAATGTTTTGTGTTAAAAGGCTTCCCCACTCTTTCTCCATCTTTAGGTCCACAAAATTGTCATTGGGGTTTGGCACAATTATATCATAATGTGCCTGCAATGCCATTTGAATACATGGAATCTGACTTCCGTGTTGGAGCCCATGATGTATTATTGCCTGCTGACTCCATTGTCCAGCTCGAAAGACCCCATGGTCTTGAAGAAGGACAAGAAGAACAGAATGATGACTTGTTAAGGCTCTTTCACTCATGAAAAAGAAGCTTCTTGGTTCTTTATCAGCCTCAAGTGGGATATATACTTTTTGTAATTTGCACACTTTCTCCATAAGCTCATAAATGTATTGTTCAAGTAAATGGCCAAGGGCCTGGTAGCGCTTGCTATTCCTCTCAAGGACATTCTTATAATAGTTAAAGACAAAAGGCTTTTGTGTCTCAGTATGTCTCAATTCAGCTTTCTCATTGAAGTCATATTTAAGTTCTTCTAGTAAGTCAGACTGCTTGATAAATTTATGAAAACTCAGCTCCTCAGCCATTGGTAACCACTGAAAATAAAAAGAGAAATTATATATATATATGTATATACCAGTGCTAGAAAAAAAAAATGTTTCAGCTTGCAAAATTCCTGCTGTGGGAATTCATGCTACGTCAAATATTTCATGAACACCTTAACTTTTTAATCTATTAAATATTTTTCCTCAAAATATGATGATGATTTGTTAATGTTAAAATAATTATGAAGAATGATGCAAAGTAGGCATTTAATAAATTTTGCCATTAAATTAATGGCAGGCAGGGATGAAAGAGGTGAAATGTGAACCAGACAGGATAGGTAAACACCAGTTTGTCTAATATCAGAAAGTATGTTTTTTATTGATGTCTGAGAGGAAAAAAAAATACTCTAAGAAGAAATGAATTTAGACAGTTCTGTGGCTAGAGGTTAAAGGAAAGGGTTTTAGAAGGTTAAGTTGCTTGTCTAAAGCCAAACAACTATTCAGAGGACAACTGGGTACTGAGGTTTTCTGATTTTCAAATTAATATTCTTAACAAATACATAGCACTCTCCCTCTTTAACTTCTTAAGACTGACACTGGCAATCCACAACCCATTCCCAATAAGTAACACTCCAAATGATTTTCAGTGCTATCCAAACCACTATTAACTACTAAAGCAAAATTAAAAAGTAATCATTGGTGGTTTTCCACATTGCTTTCTTAGTGCTTTTCTTATTTTCTGAATCCATACCCAATTCCCTTCCTGACTCCCAGCCCCAACAGGTACTTGATGAAGATTTTTGGCTATTTAAAGCACCCAATCTACCTAGACTAATTTATATTATTTTCTGTTCCATTAAAAACTATTTTTCTTTTAGTGTTGCTAATCTCAGATATTATTATGTAATTAAAATAGTTCTTTTCCAAAGTGGAAATGACTGATAGACTTAACCATCCTTTAAAAGGAGAAGCCTCTGGAACTTCCAACTATTGGGATGGCAGCTTGAAATGCTCCAGGGTTCCATTTCCCTACAGAATGTCTGAACAACTAGCAAAAACTGGCAGAGTCAATTTCCTCAGAGCTTCGGAAAATAATTAAAGGGTAGTAATATCTGGATGAGTGCTGAATCAGGAAAAGGCAACTTAAAAATGGTAGAAGTACATGGACCCTCTCTGGCCCCTCCTTAACACCATCCCTGTTGTGTGTGGAGGTAGTCTGTCCTCTCATTGTGGGGTATGGCTTTGTCTTGAAGAGAGCAGAGTAACCTCTATGCACCTACTACAGTGCATATAAGTCTATGACAGTCTGTCTGGTGAAAATATGAAGGCCTGAACCAAGACACTCATTTCTAGCTTGTCACCCCATAACTTGCACTACCAGAAGCAGCTATGGATAACCAAAATAATGTAGGAAACAATCAAATCAGGATGGCCTGGGGCAAAGGATTATTGGCTTTAAGACATAAAACAGAGCACCCAAGAGGGAAATAAGTCTTTTTCTTAGGAGAAGAGGGGGCATTTAGATCCCTGTAAATTGGAAATTCCTAAGGCCATGAGTACAAATGCCCAGGACAAGACTTGGACTCAGAGAGACTGGAGAGGCCTGGTGCTTTTGCCTCAGGCTGATCTTCATGGCGGGGGGCTAAGGTCTAAAGGAGAGCACCAGCCAACATAGAGCAAAAAAAAAAAGATGATTTTTTTGCATTTGTTTGTTTGTTTTTGTTAGCTCCAGGCACTCCAGGAAAACTTACAAAAATCAAAGGGCAAATTAGTAGAAGTAAATCCTGCAGTATAAGTTGTTACTTTAAATATAAATGGATTAAACTCTGTATTCAAAAGACAGAGATTAGCAAAATGGATAAAAAAGTATGACCAAACTCTATGCTATTTGCAAGAAACTCACTTTAAATTCAAAGACAAAAGTAGGATGAAAGTGAAATGATGGAAGAAAATATACCATGCAAATGGTAGCCAAAAGATAGCTGGGGTAGCTATACTAGTATTGGATACAATAGACTTTAAGTAAAAAAATGCTACAAAGGACAAAGGAGGAACATAAACACTGATAAAAGGTTCAATTCAACAGGAAGATATATAACAGATAAATAGATATATGTACCTAAAAGCAGAGCCCCAAAACACATGAAGCAAATATGGACCAATTTGAAGGAAGACATAGATAGTTCTACATTAATAGTAGGAGACTTCAATACACTACATTCAATAATGGATAGAGCATCTAGACAGAAGTTCAATAAGGAAATAAAGACTTGAATGATACTATAAACCATGCAGAACCACTTCACCCAATAACAGCAGAATACATATTCTCCTCTAGTGCACATGGGCCATTCTCCTGGATGAACCATGTTAGGTCACAAAACATACCTCAGTAATTTTTAAAATATTAAAATCATACAATATATCTTCTCCAACCACAATGGAATGAAGTTAGAGGTCAATAATAGAGGGAGACCTGGGAAATTCACAAATATGTGGAAATTAAACAATGTAATCTTAATCAATGGGTTAAAGGAAACATAACAAGTGTAGCTGTGCATGTGCAGAAGGGAAGCACAATCTACATCTTCCCATTCAGAAGTAACAACTGCAGAACTGCAGGACATAGTATTTCTAGGCAAGGCAATTGAGGAGGAGGGAACATCTGGAGGGGTCTGGCCAGGCATGCTCTCTGAACCTCAGGAACTTTATTTTGTGTGGGATGGATGCTTTTGGAAGACTGTTGTCCAGAAAAAAAGATGTTTGGTTTCACAAGCCAAAGATACACTGAAGCCTAGAAGGCTGCTGAATTTGCAAAGCTAAGTCCTCCAGTTCTCCATTCACTGACAGTGAACGCTATGAAAAGGACTTCCAGAGCTGTTTTGGGTTGCCTGAGACTCATTCAGGAGATATCTGCAATGCCTGTGTTTTGCTTGTGAAAAGTTGGAAGAAACTGCTGGCAGGATAAACAAAGAAACCTGGACTCATGTGGTAGATGAAGGGCAGGACCCAGTCTTAAGACTACATTGAAACCAAAGAAAATGAAAATTTTTTCTGGAAACAGCATAAAAAGTAATTAAATCAATAAACTGCAGACAGAATTTAAACTTCACAATTCCAATACCACCTCAAGTGCCTCACCAGTCTAATCTTCTTTTACAGTAACTAATCATATGATGGCTTAGAGGGAGAGATGGCTTCTTGCTCTAACAGAACACCAGTCTTTTCCTTTTTAGATCTCATATATTGGAAAAGACAGAAAATATGTTGTGGAATTATCCATAAATGCCATTTTTGGGAAGATTTCCTCTACACACATCTATTCAAGCCTTGCTGCAGCAATAAAAAAGCAGCTGCTGAGAAGCTGGAGGAGCAGGGGCCAGAGCCACTACCCATCTCAACTGAGGAGTGGTGATTGAAGTTTATGTAGAAGGGAAAGAAAAAAAAAATTTTGTAAAGACAGCAAAGCAACAACTTCTATTTTTAACTTGGATATATGCTATTCTGGCAAAAGACAATTTCTAGAATGGTTTTGAATGGATTATTTTTCCTTCCAATTCCACAAACTCTGAAGCCCGTGTCTACCTACTGAAAGAGAGAAATGTATATAATATTTAAGATTCTGAGTATTTCATAGGAAAGCTGAATGCTGAATGCTGCTGCAAAGTTCTCTTTAAGTCTTCTAAAAAATAACCTTCTCATGAATAAAATTAGGGGAATTTCAAGGGATAGAGAAGCAGTGTTTAGGGCATTTTTTAAAGATGGCTGGCTACACTTGTTTTCCCTCATGGTAGTAAATTTTTCATAATTCAATAATATGGACTTGCCCCAGAGGTATTTGTCTGTAATTTTGAGTAGTAAGGTCTTGCCAAGGTTCTGATGATTTAAACCTGACTACTGAAATATTAAGCAGGTCAGACTAAGCTTTCTGGTGCAAATACCTTGAAAGTGAAAGTAATTACTAAATACACAGAAATGTAACTTGACTGTATATATTGCATCTGAGTCACCTCCCTCCATATTAATATTAAAAAATTTTCTTTATTGTGAAATATAACATATATACACATCCATATTAACTTCTGATAAATATTTTACTTTATATAAAACTTCAAAAGCAGAGTCAAAGATTCTTTTGGGGAAATGGCAAGGTTTCAGGACAAGTACTATCCAATAATAGTACCAAAGCATTGTCACATGGTAGAGAATACACACTATAAAAATCTCTGAAAAATAAAGTCTGCAAATCTGCAGGATGGCACAAAACAAAGGCACGTGTCTTAGAGGGCTTCCCTAGTGTGTATATAATTGACTTTTGTTTATGTTATATGAATATTGATGATGTCATTGAAAATCTGCATAATTCAGTTTTACTTCTGTTGAGCGTTGTGATGGTTTTATTTATGTAGAATGGATGTTTCAGTTGTTTTAACATATTAGGGCTTTTTTTTCTTTTCACTATATTTAAAGTAAAAATCTACAAGAAGAAAAGAGGTGTGTGTAATGTTGAGTGGGTTGGTTTTGGGTTTGGCTTCTTTTAATCAGGCTCTCTGGATATTGACGTGTTAGGTGGGAAATAAATCCTGAATATAGAGCTCTTCAATTCTAAAATCTCCATTAAAAGCCTCTCACTTGAATCCAACCCAAAGTACTCTTGTTGCCTCACTTCTAAAAATTTAGGAAAAATATAACACCAGTTCAGACTTTCTATGAGCATTTTTGCCTACTTTATAACATGACTTAGTGCTTTTTTTTTTCACTTTTTGTTATTTTTCTTTTTTATTATTTTTTTCTTTTCTCAGTGCTTATTTTAAAAACTAGATTATAAAAATTGGATAGTATAAATAACAGTAAGGAGTGAGCCACTTTTTACAGGCACTCTCTAGTTTTATAGTTCTTAATCTACGATTCTATATTTCTTCCTTTTGGAAAAGTCTACATGCTACATGCCATCAAATGCACAGACTGCACAGTAAATTGGGTCAGCTCTCCTACAGCCTTTGAGGTGTATTACAAGAAGCCCCAGGCATTATCATCTTTCTCCTGAGTTATATTTGAATTTTTCTTTTTGGACATTTTGACTGAAGTATTGTTGGTAGGGACCATCTCTACGTCTCTCTACCTATTTATTTATTACTAGACCTCAACCACAGTCTTCTTTTTCCCCTTCCACCTTTCTTTGCCTGTAGGATGTACTGCATGTAGTCATGCACTTTTTAAAAACTTTTTTATTGCTAAATATAATATATATACAAAGAAAAGGAAAAAAGCAATGATTTTCAAAATACACTTCAATATGTAGATACAGAACAGAATTTGGAGTTGTTATGAGTTACCATTCCACTATTTCAGATTTTTCCTTCTAGCTGTTCCATAACACTGGAGACTAGAAGAAATATATATATTTTTGCGTGTGAAAAATTACATATATACTAAAAAGCAATAAATTTCAAAGCACATTGCAACAATTAGTTGTAGAACAGATTTCAGAGTTTGGTATGGGTTACAATTCCACCATTTCAGGTTTTTACTTCTAGCTGCTCTAAGGTACTGGAGACTAAAAGAAGTATCAATATAATGATTCTCATGCACTTTTTATTAATATATTAGAAATGTGCAAATCTGGTTTTTAATTTTTATATTGTTGGATACTTAAAATAAAAACTTTTACTAAGGTATTGGATAAATTAGTCTTATTAGAAAATTTAAAAAAAGAAGAAGAAAAAGCCACAAGTGAAATTAGGAAATATCTTGAGGTGAACGAAACCAAAATTTACAGATTGCAGCAAAGGCAGTGCTGAGAGAGAAATATACAGCTCTAAAAGCTTATATCAAAAAGAAGAAAGACACCAACCAGTGGCCTAACCTCATATTTGGAGGAAGTAGAAAAAGAAGAAAAAACTAATCCAAATGAACTCAAGGAAGGAAATAACAAAGATTGGAGCTGAAATGAATGAAATAGGGAACAGAAAAACAATTGAGAAAAATTAATGAAACCAAAAGTTGGTTCTTTGAAAAGAGCAAGAAAATCAATGAACCTTCAGCTGGATGGACAGAGTAAAAAAGAATGTAGATGCAAATAACTAACATCAGAAATGAAAGCGGGGACATTACAACTGACCTCATTGAAATAAAGAGTGAGATAATACTATAAATAATTGTATGCCAACAAATTAGATAACCTAGATAGAATGGGCAAATTCCTAAAAACACACAAGTTACCTAAATTCAATCAAGAAGAAAGAGGAGATACCAACAAACCAATAATAAGTAACTACATTGAATCAGTAATCAAAACATCAAAGATATCTAAGAAAAGATGGCTTCACTGCTGAAATCTACCAAGCATTTAAAGAATTAACATTAACCCTGGTCAAACTTTTCCAAAAAATTAAAAAGTGAAGAACCCCTAACTCATTCTATGAGAGGCATCATCCTTATACAAAAACTTTATAAAAAAATCACAAGAAAAAAAACAAAAAAAAAATAAAAAAAAGAAAACAGAAAAATATCACAAGAAAAGAAAATCACAGACCAATATCCCTTTAGAAATATAGATGCAAAAATCCTAAACAAAATATTAGAAAACCCAAACCAAAACACACCAAAAGAATTAAACACACTGATCAAGTGGGATTTATCCCAGGAATGCAAGGATAGTTCAAAATAAGAAAATCAATTAATAAAATACACATTAATAGAATGAAGGAAGAAAAAATCCCATATCATCTGGATTGATGCAGAAAAGGCCTTTGACAAAATCCAACTTTCTTTCTTGATAAAAATACTCAGAAAACTAGTAATAGAAGTCTTCCTCAACATGATAAAGGGCATATAAGAAAAACCTGCAGCTAACATCATAATCGATGATGAAATACTGAGCACTTTCTTCCTAAGATCATAAATAAGACAAGGATGCCCACTGTTACCACTGGTCTTCAATACTGTACTGAAAGTTATGGCCAGAGCTTTTAGGCAAGAAAAGGAAATAAAAGGCATCCAAATTGGAAAGGAGGAAGTAAAACTCTCCTATTTGCTGATTACATAATCCCACTAATGGAAAATCCTGAAAAAATCCACAATGAAACTACTAGAGCTAATAAACAAATTCAGCAAAGTGGTGGGGAACAAGATCAAAACACAAAATCAGTGGTGAACAATCTGAAAAGGAAATCAAGAAAAAGAATTTCACATACAATAACAATAAAAATATAAGCAATGGGAATAAATTCAAACAAGGATGTTGTGGACTTGTACATGGGAAACTAAAATACATTACTGAAAGAACTTAAAGAAGACCTAGATAAATGAAGGTCATTCTGAGTTCCTAGATTGGAGTGTTAAATATTGTTAAGATGATGGCTCTACCCAAAGTGACTTGCAGATTCAACTCAATTCCATTCAAAATTCCAACAGCCTCCTTTGCAGAAATGGAAATGTCAGCCAACAAATTAATAAGGAAAGGTAAGAGGCTCTGAATAGATTATACATCTTGAAAAAATTATACAGCTTGGAGGACTGCGCCAGTTTGAAAGTATTATGTATCCTAGAAAAGCCATGTTTTAATCCTGATCCAATCTTGTGAGAGCAACCCTTTCTTTTAATCCTGATTCAATAGTGTATGTAGAAGCTTTTGATTAGATTTTCTCCACAGAAATGTGACTCACCCAATGGGGGTGTGATTTTTGGATTAGATGGAGATGTGACTCCACCCATTCTAGATGGGTCTTGATTAGATTACTAGAGACTTTAAAAGGGAAACATTTTGGAGAAATGACAGAGCCTACAGAAATGACAGAAACCTCAGAGCCAACAGAGAGCACAGAGATAGACGCTTGGAGAATATTTGCTTCAAAGAACAGAGACATGGATGCTTGGAGATACTTGCAGCCCAGAAGACAACACCATGAGATGTTAAGCAAGCAGAACCTGGAGAGAGCCAAGGGAAGCCTAGAGATGAAAGCCAGCCCCAGAGAAGCAAAACGAGGAACGCCCACTTTGAAAGCAATGGAGCCCAGGAGCAAGGGATCAGCAGATGCCAGCCACATGGCTACCCAGCTGACAGAGGTGTTTCTGACCCATCGGCCTTCCTTGACTTAAGGTATCTTCCCCTGGATGCCTTAATTTGGACACTTTTACTTCCTCAGAATTTTAAACTTGCAATTTATTAGATTCCCCTTTTTAAAAGTGTTCCAGTTTTGGTATGTCACATTCCGGCAGCTTTCAAAGTAACACAAGGACTAACACTTTACAGTTTAAAATGTATCACCAAGTTTCAGGACTCAAAAACAGTGTGGCCCTGGCACAAGTATGGACTAATAGTACAATGGAATAGAACTTAAGGTTCAGAAATAAATTCTCACATCTATGGCCAATTAGCTTTTGGCAAGGATGTAAAGCACATTTAATGGGGAAAGAATAGTCTCTTCAACAAATGGTGTTATAAAACTGGTTATCTACCAGCAAATGAATGGAAGTTGACCTCATATCTAACAACATATAGGAAAATTAAACTAACATGGGACAAAGAGCTAAATACAAGAACTAAAATGATAAAACTCCTAGAAGAAAATATAGGGGAGCATCTTCATGACCCTGTATTAGGCAATGGATTTTTATACTTTGTACCAAAAGCATGAGGAATTAAAAAAAATAAGACATAAACCAAAAACAAACTGGAGCTCATCAGAATTAAATGTTTTTGTGCACCAAGGACATTATCAAGAAAGTGAAAATGTGAGACTCGGCATCAAGGGACTGAGAATAACCCTAGAATGATCTGAGAATTAACATCAAGGGATTGAGAGAACCTTCTCTACCAAAGGGGGAAGAGTGAAATGAGACTAAGTGTCAGTGGCTGAGAGATTCCAAACAGAGTCGAGAAGTTATCCTGGAGGTTATTCTTTTTTTTTTTTTAATTTTGCATATGGGCAGGAGGCACCAGAGATCGAACTCCAGACCTCCAGGTCGGAGCTCTGCCTGCTGAGCCACGGCAGCCACCCATGGAGGTTATTCTTATGCATTAAGTAGATATCATCTTGTTGTTCAAGATGTAGCAGAGAGGCTGGAGGGAACTGCTTGAAAATGTAGGGCTGTGTTCCAGTAGCCATGTTTCTTGATGATGATTGAACAATGATATAGCTTTCACAATGAGACTCTGTGAATGTGAAAACCTTGTATCTGATGCTCCTTTTAGCTACTATATCAACAGAAGAGTAGAACATATGAAATAAAAATAAATAATAGGGGGAACAAATGTTAAAATAAATTCAGCTTGAAATGCTAGTGGTAAATGAAAGCGAGGGGTAAGGGGTATGGTATGTATAATCTTTGTTTCTCTATTATCATTTTATTTCTTTTTCTGTTGTCTTTTTATTTCTTTTTCTAAATCGATGAAAATGTTCTAAGAAATAATGAATATGCAACTATGTGATAATATTAAGAATTACTGATTGTATATGTAGAATGGAATGATATCAACGTTCTTTTGTTAATTTTTTTAATTAATAAAAAAAGTTTATAAAAAAAGTAAGGAGCAATATAGTAATTAGCAAGATACAAGGGAAAATATAGGAATTGTAGTTTCAAAACATCAAAATTAAAAAGCAAAAGCTGAAGGATTGTCAGAGCATCTGCTTCTGAGGAATTTTAAACAATAGGATTTACTGGGTCATAAAGAAATAATGAGGATAAGAAGACACTATCTGCAATAGTTTTCAATAGATAACCCTAGAATGTGGAAATTTAGCTAATCTCTGTATTTCTTGTATTTATGTTCATCAATAATATAGAATCTATTGACAAAAAAAAAAAAAAAGAAAGTGAAAATGGGAATGGGAGAAAATATGCGGAAATTATGTTCCTGATAAGTGTTTAGAATCAGAATATATAAATAATATATAACAAAGACAAAAAAACCCAATTAAAAAATGGGCGAAGAACTTAAATAGGCATTTCTCTAAAGAAGATATACAGATGGCCAAAAAGCACATGAAAAGGTGCTCAACGTCATTATTCATTAGGGAAATGGAAATCAAAACCACAATGAGATACTATTTTAAGTTCACTAGAATAGTTATTCTTTAAAAAATGTAAAATACAAGGGTTGGTGAGGATGTGGAAAATAGGAACCCTTGTCCATTGTTGGTGGGAATGTAAAAGGTGGAGCTGTTGTGAAAAACAGTTGGGTGCTTCTGGGTAAGTTAAGTATGGAATTACCGTATGACATGCCAACTCTACTTCTTGATTATTCCCAAAATAACTGAAAGCAGAGACTCAAACAGATACTTGCATAATGATGTTTATAGTGGTATTATTCAATTGCCACAAGATGGAAGCAACCCAAGTGTCCATCAACAGATGAATGAATAAATAGAATATGGTTGTGGTGGTTTGAAGGTGGATGTACCCTCCAGAAAAACCTGTTCTTAAATTTAATCCATTCCTGGGGGTGTGGACCCATTGTAAGTAGGATCTTTTGATGAAATTATTTCAATTAAGAAGGTGTGGTTCACCTCACTCAGGATGTGTCTTAATCCTATTACTGGAATCCTTTATAAGCGGAATGAAATTCAGACAGAAAGTCACAGAAGGAGCTGCCAGAAGCTGAAATAAACAAAATCTGGAAGAGAACAGAGAGGCCAGGAGAGGCTGCCATGTGCATTGCCAAACTTGTGTATACAAGAGAATCTCCTGGGAAAGTTTTAAAAAAATAATTTAGTAAATTATTATAAAGAGAATACCCTAGTAACCACTATCTATGTCAAGAAAGAGAATTTTGCCAGCCCTGCCCTCCAAAAAAACATTCCAAAATTAACCACTCTCCTGACTTTTATAATAATGTTTTGCATTTTTAAATGGTTTTATCTCCCAAATGTGCCTCCCTACAACCTATAGTTTAGCAGTTTTTCTTTTAAATTTAGGTCTTCCTGGGAAACAGATTCTTAGGTTTCACTTTCAAGAGATTCTGATTGAACAGATGTGAGGTGGGAAGTCGGCATAGATACTTAAAGTAATACACCCTGGTGAATCTGACACATAGTATCAGCTTTTGAATTTACTGATTTTATTCAATCCTAGGCCCTTTGCGTCTTGATTTGGATTATTTAGAGGTAAGTAATAGTGTGTCACTAGATACCAAAAGTTAAAGGATAAAGAAGATGAAATGGCTGAAAGCCTTGATTTTAATAAATAGTAACATAAAATGTAATTATCTATTAAAATTAACCAAATGTTTTATGATATACAAAATAGACACGAACATTTTAAGATAGAACATTTCAAATAAATTACTGGTATATGCACCTTGGGCACAGCCACCGGCCAAGGGAGAATTTGGGGACCTTAGATTGAAGGTTTCAGAAGCATTGAGAATAGATTCCTTCTATAGTCTCCTGGACAAGTAATTACCCATCTGCTGTTCAAATACTTGGAGCTACTACAGGTTTTTATAACTTCTGGAAATAGGCTATTCCACTGCAGGACAGTTCTAATTGCTTATAGTGTTAGAAAGGAGGGTATCTTTGAAACCAAACAACATATATGTATCTTTTCATGAATCATGTGTCAGTGACATATTTCATTTATACATGGAAGAAAAATTTCCTGACCATAAGAATACATCAGGTGGTGGAATTTACTTTTCTTTGCATTTTAAAGAATCAACTACTAAGGAAAATAAGGTGAATAGCAATCTGGCACAGTATTCCAAATACTGCAAATCTAGGCTTTTGTGTAGCCTATGGCAAGGAATTGTAAATTAATTTAAAAAACAATTCAGGAAGCCAAGATGTGCCTGCCCATAACTATTTACATTCATATTATACTCAAAGTTAATTCACTTGTGATAAGGGCCTTATGTACTTATTTAGTTCCTTTCACAGAAACTAGTAATCAAAGGATAAGTAAAAGGTTTATCAGTTTCACACTGCAATATGACTTGAAACAGTTAAAAGCATACTCACTGCTTAAAGTAAAAATACACTGAAAACCTAATTATAAAATGTTTAGCGCACAATAAATAGCAGAACCAATTAAGATGAAACTAGTCCATTCTCTCCCCTTCCTACCAACTACTGGGCTAATGAATTTCTAATCTCAAGTGATTGTAGTATAAAAATCTCTATGCACCATGAGGGAAATGTACATTAAAAAAATGACATTATTTCCAAATATGATAAGAAAATCTTCACTGTTCTTTGTGTTTCTTGCTTTTTTAAATAAGGAAGCATTTGCCCGGAACATCATAAAAACAGCATAAAATAAAAAAAATCATTTGTCTTTCATAAAAGGGAATTGAGGTTAGACTATTTCCTCAAAAGTAGAAACTGAATTAAATCACCAACTTTACAGTCCTTGAGTTGTTTACAACTATTCAGTAGAGGCTATTGAAGTTAAAACAATAAACAATACTGTTTCTTAAAAAAACTAAATCTAAAATCCTTTTTTTAAAAAATATTTTTATTGAGAAATCTTCACACACATACAATCCAAACATGGTGTACATACAGTGGCTCAAAATATCATCACACAGTTGTGTATTCGTCACCATGACCATTTTTAGAACTAAATTTAAGATTCTCGCGCTTATGCCTGACCCCTCAGCCCCAGGCTGCTTCAGGCTCTGGCCACCTTCACCAGGATGGTCAAGCCTAGGAGGCCAGAGGGTGACACCTCAGTTGTCACAAAGCAAAGGGGCGGTTGTGCCCGGGGCCCTTAGAGCAACTGGGGGGAGGGAAGGGCCGTCACCCTGAAAGACAGCTAAGACAGCTTGTTGAGGCTGGCGGAGCACAGGAATCCCAGTGCCCAGCTGGCCCTGCGGCCAGAGAAGTCCTTGCTCTTAACACTAAACATTATCTTTTGTAAGAGTTTTTTCTCTTCTTTCACTTCTAAAAAACATCAAAGTAGGTGGAAAAAATAATAATAAAGCTTTACACAGAAAAAAAAAATTCTTGTGCTTAAAGGTCATTTATCTTCAACTATATTATTCAAAACAAGCCCCTATTCCAAGATGAACTGACTCACTCAGTTTTAATATAGCAGAAATGCCAAATTTGGTGCAATGTTTAAATGGACTATTTGCCACGCAAATAATTTAACTTATTAATTTCATTTCCTATAATTAACTTATTACTGCTATACTTTAAAACCACATTGTTTGCATGTCAAGAGTGTTTGTATATCAAGAGTATTTGTATGTTTGTTCGTTGTTTATACTAAAAATATTAAAAAAACATTCTTTTTTAGAAGCTGTTAGTATTGGGGGAAGTGGATTACTCCTACTTACGCTTTCCTTTTTTATGTTTCCATCTCTCAGGTCTATTTCCATCCTTTGCAGTTAATTTATTTCCTGTGATATTGGCTCATGAATTGTCAGTTTGATTCTTGAGTCAGTTAAATTCAAAAGTGATTTATGAGAAAGCTTAAAATTCGGATATTTTTCAGTAAGCGATGTGTTTCTATTTGTTAAACAGAAATAAACTAGTGCCTCTAAATGAAATCCACAGTGAAACGCAAATCTCAGTAAGCCCCGTGTATTCTTGCCCTTCAGCCTTTTCTGCCCTGTAAGACACTCCCCCCAGCTCAATACCTGAAAGCACCTGGGGTTCATTTCTACCTCAGCACTTACCATTTTGTAATTAAGATGCAGGACTCATGATGACGTTGACTCAGCTATAGTCTTTCCACAACGCTGCAAAAATTCCTTTCCCACTATGGGCCTTGAAAAGGTGGGTGTTTGTGAAACTCAATGATCTATAAAGGCCCATTCTAGCTTGGAACATCCCATTATCATTTTTGCCTCTGCTGGATTTTGTTATACTTATTGTGACCAAAGCGTGAACCTTCATTTAAGTTATTCAAATATGTACAATATGTCCGATAAAATTAATAGTAATTTTTTTCTAAATCGATTTGCCCTTTGGAAGAACTTCAAAAATAATAACGCTAGAAGTACCAGACAGTACTTTTTTTTCTTTTTGAGGACAGTGCTTGCCTCTCTAAGTCTCAAAAGATGTTAGCTGAACGAATTCTAGTTTACAGCCACCCACTTAATATCACCTTAGTTAGCACTTCATACTATGTAACACTGAGGTCTAAGGCAGGCAACCGTGGCACAGTGGAAGAGTTCTCCTGTTAGGCTGGAGACCAGGGTTCGGTTCCGGTGCCTCCCTAAGCAAAAAACAAAACACTGAGGTCTTGCTGATCTTTACTGAGGGATTTAAACTTAGATCTCTATTACCGTGACATTTTTTCCTTCGTAAGCTGACCTACTTTATTTCCACTCAGCTGTAACATTAGCAAGGCTATTATCACGTGATTTTGCCATCTTAACATTTTTTTGTTTCTGAGTTTGAGGAAGCATTTGAGAACAAACATATAGAACATGTCATGAGGGAAGCAGAAATAACCCTCATATTTCTGGGGCCACCAAGAGAGGCCCAGTGACAAGAATTTCTAAAATGTATATCCTTTAATCTTTTGTCGACTTGATCTAAAGCATTTGAAAATCTGGGGCTAAAATATCTGGTACCGAGCCTCAATTTCTCAGAGGAGTAGAAATAAAATTTAAAAACATCACCAGATAAGTACTTGCGGCAGCAGCCCGCAGAGAAAACAAGTTCCAGGAAGTAATTTCCGGGTGGAGGTGGGAGGGGCGGCTGATTTCCGGTCGGAGGGCTGGCAGCCGCTCTTGCGCAAGCGCGATTCGCACTTTCCTGGCTTTTTTTTTTTTTTCTCTCCCCTCCCCCCACCCCTAGCCTGAGGGGTCTTGAGGTGACAGCGCTGCAACTTCGACTCTAGGAGTTGAAGAAGATGGACCAGAGGAAGGCCGGGCGACGGCGATCCTTACCCGGTGAGAAAGGGTCGGAGGAGGGCTAAGCATTATTGACCCTCTCCCTGGGTAAACGGGAGGTGCAGGCGGCGACAGTGCTGCGGCCCCGAGCCGCGGGGGCGGAGAGGGAGAGGAGGGGACGCGCACAATGGAAGACTCCCTGGATTGCTCCCGCCCCTGCGAGTCACAGACCCTGTCTCAGCTGTCATCGAAGCCTCGGTGGCTCTTTACCCCACCACCTCGTTCATTTTTTTCTCTTCCCCCGCGAACACCCTCCTTGAGTCTCCTCGGCCCACGGACCTTCTTGTTGGCCTGCTTCCCTTCTGCCACGCCTTCCTCGTAATTCCTCCAATGTTCCAGTCTCGTTTCCACCTTCTCAGCGCCTGACCCCACTTTCCCCTATTCCTTTGATTCTCGACTTTGCTTTTCTCCCAACATCTTTTCCCTTCCCTGCTTACCCGGGCAGGTAGTAGCGGTTACATAGGAGGAAAGGCGGGGCTTGCTAATTGACACTTCATTCCTAAGATAAATACTGAAATGTGTCTCTTCTGAACTGGTCGGCTCAGTACCCCTTTCGTTTCCAGCCTCCTCCAGCTTCTTCCAAAAGTGATTAAAAAGCCGAACAAAGGATTTGAAGCTGTGCTTCCGTTGTGTCTTTATTCTCAGCATATTTTTGTTTTTGGAATTGCTTTAAGGTTTAAATGACCATCTTCATTTTGGTGTACTACGTCTTGGAAATAAGTAAGGTAGAGCTCCTTCCAATCAACAAGTTTTTGTCAGACATCTCATTCTTTAAGCCCACTCCAAGTCCTCGAGGACTTTAATAAGCTTACAGTCTGGTACATAAACTAATATCCGCTGAATCAATTATTTCGTTTTATTTTCCCATATCCTATGGTACCGTTACTTTTGTAGAGACAGTCTTAACGATTACAAATTTATTAGGAGTGCCCTATGGCAGTGCATCTCAAACTTGATCAGCCTTAACTGCAAGTAGAGTGACCATGGATATTTGGGGACATTACCTGAATCTTTTCCTCCCAAACTTTAAGCTGATATTAAGGAAAATGAGTAATTTTATCTCTTGTTATTTGTATGCTTCCTAACACAGTGATTTAGGAGTAATCATATTTCAGTTTGAGATGCACAGCCTTATGGTGTCTTTTTTCAATAAATGCACTTCACTTGGCCTAATAAATTTTGGGGTTGGCCTGGGGATAGGATATTAACCTTGTTCTTAGCAAATCTCATTTTGTTTTGCAAATAGATATCAGTATATCCCTTTACCTGAATATGCTTATTTATTTATTTAACCTAATTTGCTTCAAGTAGTTGTGGGAAGTGAATTTGGAGGATAAAGCTATTTTTGTGATTAAAGAAGTTGTGGATTTAAGGAACAATCATGCATAAAATACAGTATTACCATATACCAACATGTTATTAACACCTTGCATTGGTGTGAAAATTTGTTAAAATTGGTGATAACACCTTTTTTTTTTTATAATTGTACTATTATTCTTAAAAGGCATTGATATTTATGTTGATTATGCCTCTGGAGTGGATTTTTTTTCCTTCCTGATAACTTCTCTTTTGGAGATGTATCTTCTGAAAATTAACTGCTGTTGATATATGATAAAAACCATTCCCAAATTCGGTATTGACCTAGCTCTGATTTTAAGAGATGAACATTAACTTTTAAGAATATTTCTCCTTTTCTTAATAATGTATCTTTAATTTTCCTGTATACTCAGAAATAAAACTTGGTTAGTTGAAAAGGGATTCTGTACATTCAGTGTAACATTTATATGCATGCAGTTGCCATTTCATTGGGAATATTTGCTAGCTGGAACTCAGATGGTTGCAAGTGACATTTATAAACATCAAAATCCCATAAGTATGTGAAGAGAAGAACTTGATTAATTAAACTAGGATAATTCTCAACTAGAGGAAGAAAGCAGAAAGGAAGCAGTAGAAAGAGAGCAAATAATTCTGTAGGCTTTTTCTGAGACTGCTTTGAGTTTCCCTAAACTTTCTCCTCAACGAGGAAGAACTACATAGTATATTGGTCAGAACCCTTCCAGTAGGAAAGAGTAGAAGCCCAATTCTAGTTGATTTAAGCGAAATATAAAACAAATTTATGGTCTCATATAACTGATAATGTAGGAGTGTAATAGCATGGCTGCACCTGCTTAAGGCAGCAGTTCTCGAAGCGTGATGTCTTGATTCCTTGAGATACTGTCGCATGGGTGAGATCAGAACTATTTTCATAATTCTAAGACATTGTTTGCCTTTTATCTCTACAGTAAAAGTGTACAGTAACATTTTCTAGAGACTGCATGATATCTTTTGCAACAGATTTAGGGCAGAAGCAGATAGAATCCAGCTGTACTCTATTAGACATTAAAGAGATTTGCATATATGTAAAACAGTGGCACCCTTCTGAGTAATTATTTTTTAAAATAGTTATTTTTATAAAAATGTGTTAGTTTATGTTAACATGCAAAGGGTCTGTTGTTACTTTAAATGAATTAATACATATTTTAAAATTAAAAGAAAAATTCTGTTAAGTGAAAGAGCTACAGAAACTCTGATTATCATCCTTCTCTGGAATGTGGCCATGAATCAGGAGTTAAGCACAAAAGATTCCTGCCCAAAGAGAAATTCCAAAGTCTGTATATTAAAGTTCACTTAATTTACTCATGAGAAGCTTCTTAGATTTTTCTTCAGAATATATTGAATCTATATTTTTGAACTATTTATAACACCAGTAAGCATGGTTATCTTGCTTTCAACCTCACAGCATTTCAAAAATGGCAAATTAGATGGGGATACAGATGTAAAAAGTTTGGCTACCAGAGACAGGTTCACTAACAGTAAAATATAATAATAAAGTGCATATGAACAGGGAATATTAGCTGTTAAAATATTAACAGACAAAGTATAACATAGATTTATACAAGTCATAAATCATAATTTTCAAGTGAGTTTTTGAAGTAAAAACAGTATTCAGATGAATTTCAGTTTCATTCAATTGACTGCTTCAGGTAACATCCTTGAAGAATTATGTTCATTCTCATTTGTAGTTAAAGAAACACTTATTTTTTGAGTACTTAGGTACTAGGTACTATGCTATGAATTTTACAAACCTTAATCAGTTCAAAAGTCCCATGAAGGGGTTATTTTGTGATTTACAGATTTAGAAACTGGAATCCTAGAGAGTAGCTGTTACAATAGCGTGTATATTTTGCAACAGATTGAGTGCAGAAGCAGGGAGGAGAATCCAGCTGTACTCTGTTAAGTCAGATATTAAAGAAATTTGCAAATATGTAAAACAGTGGCACTCTTCTCAGTAATTACTATTTTTTTAAAATAGTTATTTTTGTAAAATGTGTTAATTATGTTAACATGCAGTGGGTCTGTTGTTACAGTCAGGATTCAAAACCTGGTCTGATTACAAAATTCTGTAATTTTAACCTCATTATGGTCACAGGATGTTTATGTGCCTTATTTGAAAAAAAAAAAGACTCCATGGACAAAAAAGTGTGAGAATTAGTTTTAAGGAAATTTTCGTCTTTGCAGGAATTTTCAGAGCCTTTGCTATGTTCCTGTACATTGTGCCTTTTCAAGAGAGTGACTGAGAAGTGTTTCTCAAACTTAACTTGATTTTGCAGCTCTTCCCTCTTCTCCCTATATCATCTTGAGGGACTATTCTCCCCATATCATCTTGAGGGACTAGTGTCCCATGATGATACACCTTTCTTACATTTTTCAATAGGCTTAGGAGGTGCCTGTGTATTTTGTATAACATAATTAAGTTTCAGGCTCAGTGTCTATAATAGTCATTATATAGCTACATTATTTTTGGAGGTATTAGCTGATGCTGTTGGAATAAATGGACTTGCTCACATTATAGAGTGAGAAAAGCTGTTGGAATGAATGGACTTGTTGAAAGATTAGAGTGAGAAAGTCTAGAAATTAAACATACATTTAATTTCAAAACAGGTAGGAAGAGACACAGGTAAGGAGATGGAGGAGAAGCACATAGGCAGAATAGGAATGAGCTAGGTTTAGGAAACAAGGGAAAACTGTGTTGAAAGCCTGTGAAAAACATTGTAACAGAGAAAAGTAGTATGAGGGTGCTGGATTTGGCAATTAGGAAGTCATTTAGAAGGTGATTTTAGTAGAGCAGAAAACTAGATTCCAAGAAATGAGAAGAATGAGTGGGTAGTGAGGAAACAGTAAACAGTAGTTAGGGCAGCAAAAGAAAGCTGAGAAAATGAGATATGACAGAAGGGAGATCTATGGAACATGCTTGAGTAGGAAATTAGGTTGACAAAAGTTTTTAAAAGGATATCAAGAGATATCCAGTTGAGTTGGTAGGAAGTGGGAAAGGAGTCAGTAGAGAGGGAAAGATTGAAAATCTGAAGTAGAAGATAATTGATGGAAAGGTTCCAGAAGAAATGGGGAGAATGCAACCAAAGGACATTCTGTAAGACATACAGAATGGGAGAAAAATGGATAAAGATATAGAGAAGTTTTGAGAAGTTAAGGATATTACAATCATGACTTCTACCTTAGTGAAACAGAAGGGAAGATAATCTTTTGGAAAAGAGGGACTTTTAAGTGGTATTGGAAGATTAAATAATGAAGCAGCTGTTAGACTAGGTCAATTAGGGATGAATAAAAAGATTTAAGTAATTTTGAGATCTTAGTTAAACCAAGCATGAATTGGTAATAGTTTCAGTTGCTACAAATATGTGAGTTTCTTTAGTAGGACTAAGCAATTGAAGAGCAAAAACTTGGGAAAAAATGAGTTTAGTTTTACTTAGGGTTTAAGGATGTGGCAAGATACAGTAGAGAATGGGTTCAGTGGGAGCAAGGAAATGAGGGACTATAAAAACTTTGTTGTAGAATGAGATGGCAAGTTCACGTTTGAGAACTTGGGAGATGGAATAGTTTATCTTAAATCCATTCATGGTTGTGCATTGCTGAAATGGGAAGTGTAGAGGAAGATTGTTGGAGGTAATAAATTAGTGAATGAGTTGAAGTTGTAGTGCTTCAGAATTATAGACGCTTTAATGTTAGAGAAGAAAAATATTAGAACAAATATTAGGGTATTTTAGGAATGTTGGAAAGGGTCTTGGGTCAAGAGAGGTCAGTTACAAATATGGGTGAGGGAGTATGTCCAAATTATGGGAATTTGAAAGAAGGACTTATTACAATAACATAGAATAATAATTGGAAGTAGTTTTATTGGGGGAGGAGGTTGCTAATCCTTATTCCTGTTTTTTCTTTAACTTTTAATTTTGATGTAATTAAAAAAATATTTTTATTATAAACAATGCACCGATATACCAACATTCTTGACATACGAACATTCTTTTTTTTTTTTTTTTTTACATGGGCAGGCACCAGGAATCGAACCTGGGTCCTCGGACACAGCAGGCAAGTGTTCTTACCTGCTGAGCCACCGTGGCCCGCCCATACGAACATTCTTGACGTGGTTACAATCAATGGCTCACAATATCATCACATAGTTGTGAATTCATCACCATGAGCATTTTTTTTTAACATTTGAATCTCTCCAGAAAAAGAAAAAAGAAAATCTCATACATGCCATACCCCTTATCACTCCTTTTCATTGATTGCTAGTATTTCAATCTACTTAATTAATTTTAACCTTTGTTCCCCTTATTATTTGTTTATTTTTTATCCATATTTTTTCACTATTTTTCCACTCATCTGTCCATACCGTGGACAAAAGGAGCATCAGACTCAAGGTTTTTACAGTCACACAGTCACATTGTGAAAGCTGTATCATTATACAATCATTTTCAAGAGGCATGGCTACTGGAATACAGCTCTACAGTTTCAGGCACTTCCCTCTAGCCACTCTAATACACCATAAACTAAAAAGGGGATATCTATATGATGCATAAGAATAACATCCAGGATAACCTCTCAAATCTCTTTGAAATCTCTCAGCCACTGACACTTTATTTTGTCTCATTTCTCTCTTCCCCCTTTTGGTCGAGAAGGTATTCTCAATCTCTTGATGCTGAGTCCCAGCTCATCTCAGGATTTCTGTCCCACGTTGGCAAGGAGATTTACACCCTTGGAAGTCATGTCTCACATAGAGATGGGGAGGGCAGTGAGTTTGCTTGCTGTGTTGGCTAAGAGAGAGAGGCCACATCTGAGCAACAAAAGAGGTTCTCTGCGGAGTGACTTTTAGGCCTAATTTTTTTTGGGGGGTGTATGGTCCGGTAATTGAACCCGGGTTTCCCACATGAAAGGCAAGCATTCTACCCACTGAACCACTTTTAGGCCTAATTATAAGTAGACTTAGCCTATCCTTTGTGGGGATAAGTTTCATAGGAACAAATCCCAAGATTGAGGGCTTGACTTATTGATTTTGTTGTCTCCACTGCTTGTGAGAATTTCAGGAATTTTCTAAATGGGGAAGTTGAATTTTCCCTCTTTCATGCCATTCCTGTGAGGGGACTTTGCAAATACTTCTTTATTCACTGTTAAATCATCTGGGATTTATTGGGGCATCACACTAACCTGAACAAACCTACAAAATCTCATGCCGTATTCAAGTGAGATAATTTTATAACCATGGGACAGTTACAAAAATAATAAAAACCCAATACAGAGAACATACCCCTGGGATACTAGGACATTTTGCCACCCTTGTCATATCATTCTTTGTTTCTGTTTATCAGTCTGTGTATTGATCCTCTGAACATTTGCAAGCAGGTTGCATATATCATACTTCTTTTTTTAACTTTATTTTTAATTGTGAAATATAACATATACAAAAATGAAATATATTTCGAAGAACATTTTTTTTTGTATACTGTATGGCGAGGTCACATTTCATTCTTTTTCCATAAGAGTATTCTGTTATTGCAGCACCGTTTGTTGAATTTTTTTGTTTGTTTGTTTTTGTTGGTTTCTTTGCTTGTTTGTTTGGGAAGTGCATGGTCTGGGAATTGAACCCGGGTCTCCCGCATGGCAGGCGAGAATTCTACCACTGAACTACCCTTGCATCCCCTCCAAGTACATTTTAACAAGTAGTTATAGAACAGATTTTAAAGTTTGGTATGGGTTACAGTTCCACTATTTTTCGTTTTTCCTTCTAGCTGCTCCAAGACACTGGAAACCAAAATAATTCTCAATATAATGATTCAGCAGTCATACTCATTTGCTAAATCCTATCTTCTCTATTATACTCCTTTTCTTTAAATAACATACCTACATAAAAGCAATAAATATCAAAGTACATCATAACAATTAATTGTAGAACAGATTTTAGAGTTTGGTATGGGTTACAATTCCATAATTTTAGGTTTTTATTTCTAGCTGCTCTAAGGTACTGGAGGCTGAAAGAAATATCAGCATAATGATTCAGCACTCATACTCATTTGTTAAACCTGACCTTCTCTGTATAATTCCACCAACACCTTTGATTTTTCTCCTACTCTTTAATGCTATTTGGGCTATTCCCATTCAAAGTTTTTCATGTTGGAAGGGGCTGTTAATAATATGGGACGGGGAATGAAACTAATTGATGTCCTAGAAGGACTGGCCCCTCTGCCTTTCAGGACTTATCTGGTCCAGGAACTCATCTGGAGGTTGTAGATTTTGGAAAGTTACCCTAGTCCATGAAACCTTTTTAGAATCTTATGTAATGCCCTAGGAGTTCATTAGGATTGACAGGAATGGTCTTGGTTGGGGTTTGGCAGGTTATGATAGGTAGCAGTGTCTAACTGAAGCATGTGTAAGAAAGAGTGACCTCCAGTGTAGCCTCTCGGCTTTATTTGAACTCTCTCAGCCATTGATACTTTATTTCTCCCTTTTTGTCAGGATGGCATTTTTGTTCCCATGGTTCCAGAGCCAGGCTCATCCCTGGGAGTCATCTCCCACGTTGCCAGGGAGACTTTCATACCTGGGTGTCATGTCCCACATAGAAGGTAGTGCAATGGTTTAGCTTGCAAAATTGGGCTTAGAGAGAGGCCACATCTGAGTAACAAAAAAGATCCTTTGGAAGTAATCCTTAGGCAAACTATAGGGGGCTAAGCTTCTCTGCTATTTGTATAAGCTTCACAAGAGAAAACCTCAAGATCAAGGGCTTGGCCTGTTGATTTGGGTGTCCCTAATGTGTGGCACACTATCTGTGTTTTCCTCAGTGGTAAAGTTCAGTAGTTCCATAATGTTTCTCCCTTCTCTCAAGAAACTTGGCCAACACTTTTTGATTATCTGCTTAATATACACAAGGATGTATATAGGCATTACATTAAGATGCACAGGATTAAAGGCTCTCATTCTTATTCTGGGTTCGCTGTGTTTGGATTGTTTAAATAATCTACACAGACAGGTTAAGTTAGATTATGTGCTACAGAAAATTTAGGTTCAGGACATAATACAACTTTCTTCCTTTGGTCTCAAAGAGTAGGTGAGGTTCTAAAATACACGCACTGTCTTCCTTATGCCTGTATCTTGAATTACCTTACTCCCGACCTGATTGGCTTCATCCTTATCTCTAAATACCAGGTGTTCTAGTTTGCTAGCTGCTGGAATGCAATATATCAGGAACGGAATGGCTTTTTAAAAGGGGAATTTAATAACTTGCTAGTTTACCATTCTAAGACTAAGAAAATGTCCCTATTAAAACAAGTCTATAGGAATGTTCAACCTAAGGCATCTAGGAAAAAATACTTTGGTTCAAGAAGGCCGATGAAGTTCACAGTTTCTCTCTCATCTGGAAAGGCACATGGCAAACACAGTCAGGGTTCCTCTCTCATCTGGAAGGGCACATGGCAAACATGGCGTCATCTGCCAGGTTCTTTTCCTGGCTTCCTGCTTCATGAAGCTCCCCGGAAGGCATTTTCCTTCTTCATCTCCAAAGGTCACTGGCTGGTAGACTCTGCTTCTTGTGGCTGTGTTGTTCTGCTCTGCTCTCTCTGAATCTCTTCCATCCTCCAAAATGTTTCCACTTTTATAGGACTTCAGAAACTAACCAAGACCCACCGAAATGGGTGGAGACATGCCTCAACCTAATCCAGTTTAACAACCATTGTAGATTAAATCACATCTCCAGGGAGATCTAATTACAGTTCCAAATTTACAATACTGAATAGGGATTAGAAGAAACAATTGCCTTTACAAAATGGGATTAGGATTAAAACATGGCTTTTCTAGGATACATACATCATTTCAAACCAGCACACCAGGTCAAACATATATAAAACAGCCCCTCAAAATCCAGAAATAACAATTACAACTCAGGACTAAATGTGACTGCTATAAGAATTTATAATCTCAACGCAGTTTTCTTACAAGTATTTTCTAAATGGGATCATATGATATTTGCTTTTTTGTTTCTGGCTTATTTTACCTAACCAAATGTCCCACAGGTTCATGCAGATGGTAGCATGCCTCACAACTTTGTTCCTTTTTGTAGCAGCACCATCTTGTATCATATGTTTACACCATTGTTCACCAATCTACTTCTCAGTCAGCGCATATTTCAACCACCTCCGTCTACTAGGCCTCAAGTATAATGGCCAAAGTCAACGGTCCATCAACACTCTCAATTTTAGATAGTTTCATTGTTCCCAAGAGAAAGATAGCCAATAAACGCACCCTCACCAAACAGAAGATCCAAACCTTCCCCTAACTCTTGTCCCTCTCCCCATTATGTTCCCCTGGTATTGCTGCAGTACCTTTAATGTTTTCCTTTTAAACATAGCCCATAGCATGCAATAACATTTTCCCCCCAATACCCTGAAATTATATACTCTTTGTACAAAATTCATACCTTTGCAGTAGTTCATGCAAGAATTTATTTATATTTGTAGTGTTAATTGGTGGGGCACATGAGTCTATGCAACCCCTTTCAATCATGTTCACCTTCAATATGGTAACATTACTTATAAACCCACTAGTGAACTGCATTCACTTCTATCTATTCCCTTACAATTAAGTTCAACCTCATTAGCAAACCATCTCAACCTTCTGTGTATCTCTAGATCCGGTATATTCTGTATTGTAAGCCTCTGATTTTACCTTTTCCATGGTCATAAAAGTAGAATCACAAAGTGTCCTTTTGTGTCTGGCTTATTTAACTCAGCATTATGTCCTCAAGGCTCATCTGTCTTGTCATGTGGTTCAGGACGTCATTTTCTCTTACTACTGCATAATATTCCATCATATGTATATACTACATTTTGTTAATCCACCCATCTCTTGATGGGCACTTGGATTGTTTCCATCTTTTGGCAATTGTGAATAGTGCTGCTATGAACATTGGTGTGCAAATCTCCATGTCACTGCTTTCAGCTCGATTGGATATATTCTGAGTAGTGATATTGCTGGGTGTGCTGGTTTGAAAGGATTTTTGTACCCGAGGAAAACCATGATTTAATCCTAAATAATCTTGTAGGAGCAACCATTTCTCTTAATCCCTATTCAGTACTATAGGTTGGAAACTTGACTGGGTTATCTCTATGGAGATGTGACTCAATCAAGAGTGGTTCTTAAACTGATTTAGGTGGAGATGTATCTCCACCCATTTGGGTGGGTCTTGATAAGTTTACTGGGATCCTGTAAAAGGTGAAACATTTTGGAGAACGAAGGAGATTCAGAGAGAGCAGAGAAGAACAACAGCCATGAGAAAGCCACAACAGAGAATGCCGCAGAACCATGAAGCAGAGAGTCCACCAGCCAGTGACTTTTGGAGATAAAGAAGAAAAATGCCTCCCAGGGAGTTTCGTGAAACAGGAAACCAGGAGAGAAATCTAGCAGATGACGCCGTATTTGCCATGTGCTTTTCCAGATAAGAGAGAAACCCTCACTGTGTTCGCCATTTGCCTTCTCACTTGAGAGAGAAACCCTGAACTTCATTGGCCTTCTTGAACCAAATTATCTTTCCCTGAATGCCTTAGATTGAATATTTCTATAGACTTGTTTTAATTGGGATATTTTCTCAGACTTAGAACTGTAAACTTGCAACTTATTAAATTCCCCTTTTTAAAAGCTGTTCCACTTCTGGTATATTGCATTCCGGCGGCAAGCAACACTGGGTCATAGGGCAACTCGATATTTAGTTTTCTGAGGAACTGCCAGATGGTCTTTCATAGCGGCTGCACCATTATACATTCCCACCAACAGTGCATAAGTGTCCCAATTTCTCCACAACCTCTTTAACATTTGTAGTTTCCTGTTTGTTAAATAGCAGTCATTCTTATAGGTGTGAGGTGTGAGGTGGTATCTCATTGTAGTCTTGATCTTCCTTACCCTTCTAGCTAATGAGCATGAGCATCTCTTCATGTGCTTTTTAGCTATCTGTATTTGTTTTTCAGAAAAATGCCTATTCATATCTTTAGCCCACTTTATCATTGGGTTGTTCTTTTGTGGTTGAATTGTATGATTTCTTAATGTATGCAGGGTATCAAACCTTTATCTGCTGTATGATTTCCAAATATTTTCTCCCATTGAGTTGGCTTCCTCTTCACCTTTGACAGAGTCTTTCGAGGCACAAAAGCATTTGATTTTGAGGAGTTCCCATCTATCTATTTTTTCTTTTGTTGCTTGTGCTTTGGGTGTAAAGTTTAGGAACCTTCCTCCTATTACTAGGCCTTAAAGATGTTTCCTGTATTTTCTTCCAGGAACTTTATGGCACTGGTTCTTTTTTTTTTTTTTTTTTAATGTTTTTTATTATATAGTATAACATATATACAAAACAAAGAAATAAAAAAGCAATAGTTTTCAAAGTACTCTTCAAGAAGTAGTTATAGGACAGATCCCAGAGTTTGTAATGGGCTACCATATGATCCTCCCAGATTTTTCCTTCTAGCTGCTAGAATAGGAGGCTAGAATGCTTAAATAATTTTTTTACCATCCCAGTTGACTTTTTTCTTTCTTTTTTTGTGAAAAATAACATATATACAAAGCACCAATAAATTTCAAAGCACAGCACCACAATTAGTTGTAGAATTATTTCAGAGTTTGACATGGGTTACAATTCCACAATTGTAGGTTTTTACTTCTAGCTGCTCTAAAATACTGGAGACTTAAAGAGATATCAATTTAATGATTCAGCAGTCACATTTATTTGTTAAATCCTGTCTTCTCTGTATAACGCCACCATTACCTTTGATATTTCCATCCCTCTCTTCAGGGGTATTTGGGCTATGGCCATTCTAATTTTTTCATGTTGGAAGCATCTGTCACTAATATGGGGTAGGGAGTTGTAACTATCTGATATTCTGGAGAGGCTGAGCCTTCTAGGTTTTAGGACTTATCTGGTTCAGGGAGGTTGTAGGTTTCTGGAAAGTTACACTAGTGTACAGAACTCTTGTGGAATCTTATATATTGCCCTAGGTATTCTTTAGGATTGGCGGGCATGTTCCTGGTTGGGGTTTGGCAGGTTATGAAAGGTAGCAAGGTCTAACTGAAGCTTGCCTAAGAGCAATCTCCAGAGTAGACTCTCGACTCTATTTGAACTCTCTCTGCCACTAATACTTTACTAGTTACACTTCTTTTCCCCCTTTTTGCCAGGATGGAATTGTTGAGCCTACAGTGCCAGGGCCAGATTCATCCCTGGAGACATCTCCCACATTGCCAGGGAGTCTTTCACCCCCTGGATGTCATGTCCCACATAGTGGGGAGGGCAGTGATTTCACTTGCAGAGTTGAGGTTAGAGAGAGTGAGGCCACATCTGAACAACAAAAGAGGTCCTATGGAAGGCATACCTACAGGTAGACTAAGCTTCTCTGCTACCTACCTACGTAAGCTTCACAAGAGTAAGCCTCAAGATCAAGGGCATGGTCTGTTGATTTGGGTGTCCCTAAAGTTTGACACAGTTTCATGGGATTTACTGATGGTAAAATAGTTCCATATTTTTTCTCCCATCCCTCAAGGGACTTTGCCAATACTTTTTAATTATCTGCTTAATATACTCATATGTACCCAGGCACTACATTAAGCATACAGGATTAAAGAACCTCTTTCTTATTCTGGACTCCCTGTGTTTCAGTTGTTCAAATGAGCTATACAGACAGGTTGAGTTAGATTATGTGCAACAGAAAGTTTTGGTTCCAGACCAAATAAACCTTTCTTCCATTGGTCTCAAAGAGTATGTGTGGTTCTAAAATATAGACATTGTCTTCCTTACCCCTGTATTCTGAATTACTTTAACCCCAACCTGATTGGCCTCATCTTTTTTTTGGCATGCGCAGGCACCGGGAATTGAACCCGGGTTTCCAGCATGGCAGGCAAGAACTCTGCCACTGAGCCACCATTGCCTACTGTGCTGGTTTGAAAGGATGTATGTACCCTTGAAAAGCCATGTTTTAATCAAAATCCCATTTTGTAAAATGGCAGAATAATCCCTATTCAATACTGTATGTTTGAATCTGTAATTAGGTCATCTTTCTGGAGATGTCTCCCAGTCAAGAGTGGTTGTTAAGCTGGATTAGGGGAGATGTGACTCCACCCATTTGGGTGGGTCTTGTTTGGTTTACTGGAGTCCTATAGAAGAGGAAATATTTTGGAGAATGAGAGATTCAGAATGAGCAGAGAATGCTGCAGCACACAGAGCAGAGAGTCCATCAGCCAGTGGTTTGGAGATGAAGAAGGAAAACGCTTCCTGGGTAGCTTCATTAAACAGAAAGCCAGGAGAAGCTAGCAGATGATGCTGGGTTTGCCATGTGCCCTTCTGGCTGAGAGAGAAGCCCTGACTGTGTTCGCCATGTGCCTTCTCACTTGAGAGAGAAACCCTGAACTTCATCAGCCTTCTTGAACCAAGGTATCTTTTTCTGGATGCCTTAGATTAGACGTTTCTATAGACTTACTTTAATTGGGACATTTTCTCGGCCTTAGAACTGTAAACTACCAACTTATTGAATTCCCCTTTTTAAAAGCTGAAAAAGAAAAAAATAGACTTGCTTTGATTGGGACATTTTCTCAGCCTTAGAACTGTAAACTAGCAACTTATTTAATTCCCCTTTTTGAAAGTCATTCTGTTTCTGGTATGTTGCATTCCGGCAGCTAGCAAACTAGAACATTCACCTTTGGCTTTGTTCTTATCTCTGATTATCAGGTTATATGTATGTCAGCCTCTTGAAATCCAGAAATAATAATTACCACTCTGGACTAAACGTGTCTGCAATAAAAGCTTATCATCTAGGCCCCTGTTTTCTTGTAAGCATTTTCTAAAGGAGGCCATACCATTGTTGTTCTTCTGTTTCTGGCTTATTTTGCCTCACCGAATGTTCCATACATTCATTCATATAACTGTTCGCCTTACAACTTGGTTCCTTTTTTTTTTTTTTAGCAGCAGCACAACATTCGTTCATAAGTATACACCTCATTCACCAATCTACTTCTCAGTCAGTGCATCCTTCAGCCACCTGCATTCATCAGGGATCATTTATAGTGACCAAAGTCTACAGTACATCAGCATTCTCAATTTCATTCTTCCCAAGAGAAAGGAAAGTAATAAACACACCCTCACTTAACTGGAAATCTAAATTTCCTCTTAACTCTTGTCCCTCCCCCCACTATTTACCTCTGCTGTTGCTGTGGTAGTGCTGATGGTATCCTTTTAAACGTAGCCCAAACATGCAATAGCATTTTTCTCCCTGTACCCTGGATTTACACACTCTTTGTACATGAATAATACCTTTGAAATAGTTCTTACAAGAACCAGTTTATATTTCTAATGTCAATCAGTGGGACATGTAGGTCTACATAACCCTTTTCAATCTTGTTCACCTTCAGTATGGTAATATTACTTATTGACCCACTAGACAACCACCTTCACTTCTTTTCCCTTATATTGGAGGTTGACTCCTCTGTCGGTGGGCATTTATTTGGTTTGTTCCCATTGTGTGGCAAATTGTGAATAATGCTGCTATGAACTTTGGTGTCTGAATGTCTGTTTTTGTTATTGCTTTCAGCTCTTCTGGGTATATATCAAGTACTGCTGTTGCTGGTCATAGGGCAACCCGATATTTACTTTTCTGAGGAACCGCCTAATAGTTTACCGTAGTGACTGCACCATTATACATTCCCACCAGCAGTGCATAAGTGTTCCATTTCTCCACCTCCTCTTCAACATTTATAGTTTCCTGTTTGTGTAATAGCAGCCATTCTTTATAGTTGTGAGGTGGTATCTCATTGTAGTCTTGAACTGTATTTCTCTGATAGCCAATGAAAATGAACAACTCTTCATGTGCTTTTGAGCCATCTGTGTTTGCTCTTCAGAAAAATGCCTATTCATATCTTTAACCCATTTTATAATTGAGTTCTTCGTTCTTTTGTGCTTGAGTTGTATGATTTCTTAATATATGTAGGAAAGCAAACCTTTATCTGCTGTGTGATTTCCAAGTATTTTCTCCTATTGAGTTGGCTACCTCTTCAAAAAAGCTTTTGAGGTGTGGAAGCATTTGATTTTGAGAAATTCCCATTTATATATTTTTTCTTTTGTTGCTTGTGATTTGGGTGTATAGTTTAGGAAGCTACCTTCTATTACTAGGTCTTAGAGATGTTCCCTTACATTTTCTTTTAGAAGCTTTATGGTGCTAGTTCTTATATTTAGGTGTTTGATCTACTTTGAGTTAATTTTTGTATAGGGTGTAAGATAGGGGTCCTCTTTCGTTTTTTTTGACTATTGATATTCAGTTCTTCCATGCCCATTATTGAAAGTTCAGAGGATTTGGTGCCTTATTAAAAATCAGTTGACCATAGATTTGGTCGTCTATTTCTGCATTCTTGATCAATTCCAATGGTCACTACTACTATCTTTGTGCTAGTAGAAAGTACACAATACCATTGTGCCTTTATAATAGGCTTTAAAGTCAGGAGTGTTAATCCTCCCACTTTATTTTTCTTTTTAAAGATGCTTTTAGCTATTTGCAGTCTCTTTCCCTTCCAGATGAATTTGGGAACTAGCTTTTACAAGTCTTCAAAGTAGGTTGTTGGAATTTTGATTGGTACTGTGTTGAATCTATAGATCAATTTGGGTGGAATTGACATCTTAACTATATTTAGCCTTCCCATCCATGAGCAGGGAATGTCTTTACACTTATTTAGATTTTCTTTGATTTTTTTTTTTTAGCAATGTTATGTAGTTTTCTGTGGACAAGTCCTTTATGTCCCTAATGAAGTTCATTCCTAAGTACTTGATTCTTTTAGTTGCTATTTTGAATGGAATTTTCCCCTTAACTGACTTCTCAGGTCATTGCTTGAGTATAGAAATGTTACTAATTTTTGCACATTAATTTTATTTAAAAAAATTTTTTAAATTAATTTTTAAATTAAAAAAAGACATGAAAGAAACACAAACATTCTTACCATAAGATCATTCCATTCTACATATATAATCAGTAATTCACAATATCATCACATATTTGCGTATTCATCATCATGATCTCTTCTTAGAACATTTGCATCAATTCAGAAAAATAAATAAAAAGACAACAGAAAAAGAAATAAAATGAAAACAGAAAAAAATATGTACACACCATACCCCTTACCCCTCCCTTTCATTTTTTTTTGCATTATTTTTCAAATGTCAGTAAGCACTATCAAGTCTTTTATTGTCTTTACACTTTCTGTATATCTTAAAAACTCTAATATATATGTTATTTTAATTTAAAAAATATTAGAAGCACTCTGCAGCTGCAGAAACATCACCATCAGAAGTGGAGGCCAGTCCCAGAATTTGGCTCCTCTTACATATTTTAAAGTGCTCAAGGATTATAGGTCAAAAGAAATGGAAGCTTCTCTTTAACTGAAGCACCAAAGATCCCAGATGGGGAATTACAGTGTTCTTTTGTGTGCAAGATACACAAGAGAGAGTCCAGAGTTGCCAGGCATTTTACAGGAACGAGAAGGCTGATCTTACCCGGGAGTCAAGGGCCACAGGGAATTTCAAACTAAATTTATTTTAACATTTGTTCCCCCTATTATTTATTTTTATTCCATATGTTCTACTCGTATGTTGATAAGGTAGATAAAAAGGAGCATCAGATACAGGTTTTCACAATCACACCGCCACATTGTGAAAGCTATATCATTATACAATCATCATCAAGAAACATGGCTACTGGAACACAGCTCTACATTTTCAGGCAGTTCCTTCCAGCCTCTCCATTACATCTTGACTAACAAGGTGATATCTACTTAATGCATAAGAATAACCTCCAGGGTAACCTCTCAACTCTGTTTGGAATCTCTCAGCCATCGACACTTTATTTTGTCTCATTTCACTCTTCCCCCTTTTGGTCGAGAAGGTTTTCTCAATCCCTTGATGCTGAGTCTCAGCTCATTCTAGGATTTCTGTCCCATGTTGCCAGGAAGGTCCACACCCCTGGGAGTCCTGTCACACGTAGACAGGGGAAGGGCAGTGAGTTTGCTTGTTGTGTTGGCTGGAGAGAGAGGCCACATCTGAGCAACAAAAGAGGTTCTCTTGGGGGTGACTCTTAGGCCTAATTTTAAGTAGGCTTGACCTATCCTTTGTGGGTTGTTTCATATGAACAACCCCAAGACTGGGGACTCAAGCCTACTGCTTTGGTTGTCCCCACTGTTTGTGATAATATCAAGAATTCTCCACTTGGGGAAGTCGAGTTTTCCCCCTTTCTCACCATTCCCCCAAGGGGAATGTACATTTAGTCACTATCATTATACACTCTAGGCATTCCTAGATTATACCATCTCAGTCTTCATCGTCTATCTTTCTTTCTGATTTCATTTGTGCCCCCAGCCATCCTCCCTCTATCATTCTCACATTCAGCTTCATTCAGTGTTCTAATATTATTGTATTACAGTTACATAGTATTGTGCTGTCCATTTCTGAGTTTTTACATTCAGTCCTGTTGCACAATCTGTATCCCTTCAGCTCCAATTACCCAATATCTTACCCTGTTTCTATCTCCTGATGGTCTCTGTTACCAATGAAATTCTCCAAGTTTATTCACTAATATCAGTTCATATCAGTGAGACCATACAGTATTTGTCCTTTTGTTTCTGGCTAATCTCACTCAGCATAATGTCCTTAAGTTTCATCCATGTTGTTACATACTTCATCACTTTATTCTGTCTTACAGCTGCATAATATTCCATTGTATGTTTATACCACAGCTTGTTTAGCCACTTATCTGTTAATGGACATTTTGGCTGTTTCCATCTCTTGGCAATTGTAAATAATGCTGCTATAAACATTGGTGTGCAAATTTCCATTTGTGTCCTTGCCCTCGTGTCCTCTGAGTAGGTACCTAGCAATGGTATTGCCAGGTCATATGGCAATTCTATACTTAGCTTCCTGAGGACCCACCAACCTGCCTTCCACAGCGGTTGTACCATTTGACATTCCCACCAACAGTGGATAAGTGTGCCTCTTTCTCCACATCCTCTCCACCACTTGTTGTTTTCTGTTTTATTGATAATGGCCATTCTGGTGAGTATGAGATGATATCTTATTGTGGTTTTATTTGCATTTCCCTAATAGCCAGTGAAGTTGAGCATCTTTTCATGTGCCTTCTATCCATTTGTATTTCCTCTTCTGAGAAGTGTCTGTTCATGTTTTTTTGCCCATTTTAAAATTGGGTTGTTTGTCTTTTTGTTGTTGAGTTGAAGAGTCCCTTTATGTATTCTGGGTTATAAATCCTTATATGATATGTGGTTTCCAAATGTTGCCTCCCATTGTGTAGGCTGCCTTTTTACTTTCTTGACAAAGTTCTTTGATGCACAAAAATGTTTGATTTTGAGGAGCTCTCATTTATCTTTTCCTCTTTCAGTGCTCATGCTTTGGGTGTAAAGTCTAGAAAACCACCTCCTACTACAAGTTTTGTAAGGAATCTCCCTCCGTTTTCTTTTCTTTTCTTTTTTTTTTCAGAGAATTAGTTAAACTTTATTGATTCCAGGTTCCCCAAATTTATTTGACCACACTATCCTCTAATTCTTTTTTTTGTGTGTGTGGCTTTTTTTTTTTTTTAACTTTTTAAATTGTATAGTATAACATATGTACAAGCAATAGTTTTCAATGCACTCTTCAGTAAGTATTTACAGGACAGATCCCAGAGTTTGTCATGGGCTACCATATGATCCTCTCAGATTTTTCCTTCTAGCTTCTCCAGAATATAGGAGGCTAGAAGGAATAAATATTTTTTTATCACCCCAATTGACTTTTTTCTTTCTTTTTTGTGAAAAATAACATATATAAAAACAGCAATAAATTTCAAGACTCAGCAGCACAATTAGTTATGGAACATATTTCAGAGTTTGACATGGGTTAAAATTCCACAATTTTAGGTTTTTACTTCTAGCTGCTCTAAGATCCTGGAGACTAAAATATATCAATTTAATGATTGAGCAATTACGTTCATTTGTTAAATCCTATCTTCTCTGTATAACTCTACCATGACCTTTGATCTTTCTATTCCTCTCTTTAGGGGTGTTTGGGCACTTTCTCTTCTCTTTTATTAAGTGCACTTTTCACAAGTTTTATAAGATATTTTCTTCCATTTCCTTCTAAATGTTTCATGGTCTTAGCTCTATGTTTAGGTCTATGGTCCACTTTGAGTTCATTTTTGATTAGGGTGTGAGATATGGATCCTCTTTCATTCTTTACCATATGGATATCCAGGTCTCCAAGCACCCTTTATTGAAGAGGCTTCTCTGTTGCAGGTGGATTGGATTGACCGTCTTATGAAAGATTGGTTGTCCATAGATGTGAGGGTCTGTTTCTGAACACTCAGATTCCTTTGGTCAGTGTATCTATATTTATGCCAGTACCATGCAGTTTATATTTATTTTAAAAATATTTTTACTGAGAAATCTTCACACATATGCATTCCATCACCGTTATACAATCATTGGCTCACAGTATCATCACATAATCCTGTATTCATCACCATGATCATTTTTTAGAACATTTGCATCACTCCAGAAAAAGAAATAAAAAGAAAAAAGAAAAAACTGATACATCCCATACCCCTTACCCCTCTCTGTCATTGACCACTAATATTTCCATCTACCCAATTTATTTTACCCTTTGTCCCCCCATTATTTATTTAATCCATATATTTTTACTCATTTGTCTATGAGTATGTCCTTTTACCCTAGATAAAGGAAGCATCAGACACAAAGTTTTCATAATCACACAGTCATATTGTAAATGTTATATCTTTTTACAATGGTCTTGAAGAATCAAGGCTACTGGAACACAGCTCAACAGTTTTGGGTGCTTCCCTCCAGCCACTCCAATATACCATAAACTAAAAGGGATATCTATATAATGCATAAGAATAACCTCCAGGATGAGCCCTAGACTCTGAAATCTTTCAGCCACTGAAACTTTGTCTCATTTCTCTCTTTCCCCTTTTGGTCAAGAAGGCTTTCTCAGTTCCTTGATGCTGGGTCCTGGCTCATCCCTAGATTTCTCTCCCTCTGACAGGGAGATTTACACCCCTGAGTGTCATGTCCCAAATTGTAGGGAGGGCAGCGAGTTCACTTGCCGAGTTGCCTTAGAGAGGCCACATCTGAGCAACAAAAGAGGTTCTCTGGGGGTGACTCTTAGGGCTAATTTTAAGTGGGCTTAGCCTGTCCTTTTCAGGAATAAATTTTATAGGGGTGAACCCTAAGATCAAAGTCTTGGCCTATTGATTTGGTTGTCCCCATTGCTTGTGAGAATATCAGAAATTCTCCAAATGGAGAAGTTGAATATTTCCTCCTTTCTCCCCATTCCCCCAATAGGAGTTTGCAAATACTTCTTTATTCACCACCTGAATTACTCTGGAATTTATTGGGGTGTCATACTAACCTGGACAAACCAACAAAATCTTACCTTATTAAAGTCAGGTAGTGTGAGACTTCCCACTTCATTTTTTCTTTCTTAAGATATTTTTAGCTTTCAGGGCACACTTCCTTTCCAGATAATTTGGTTATTGGTTTTTCTATTTCTACAAAGTAAATTGTTGGGGTTTTAATTGGTATTGCATTGAATCTATAAATCAGTTTGGGTAGACTTAATGTCTTAACCATATTTAGTCTTCCAATCCATGATCATGGTATACCCTTTCTTTTATTTAGGTTTTCCATGATTTCTTTTAGCAATTTCTTGTAGTTTTCTATGTATAGGTCTTTTGTATCCTTAGTTAAATTTATTTGTAAATATTTGATTCTTTTGGTTACTGTTGTAAATGGAATTTTTAAATTGATTTCCTCCTGAGATATCTCATTACTAACATATAGAAACACTCTGATTTTTGTGGTTGATCTTGTACCCTGCCACTTTGTTGCACTCATTTATTAGCTCCAGTAGCTTTGCTGTAAATTTTTCAGGATTATTGACATATAGTATCATGTTATTTACAAACATCTTCATTTCCAATTTGGGTGCTTTTTGTTTCTTTTTCCTATCTAATTGCTCTGTCTAGCACAATGTTGAATAACAATGATGACGGATGCCCACCACTGACATCTGTCTTGTTTCTGATCTTAGAGGGAAAGCTTTCTGTCTTTACCCATTGAGGATGATGTTAGCTGTGGGTTTTTTGTATATTCCCTTTATCATGTTAAGGAACTTCCCTTCTGTTCCAATCCTTTGAAGTGTTTTTATCAAGAAAGTATGTTTAATTTTGTCAAATGCCTTTTCTGCATTAATTGTGATGATTATTTGTTTTTTTCTGCTTTGCTGATACGATGTAATTCATTAGTTGATTTTCCTATGCTGAAACATCCTTGCATACCAGGAATAAATCCCACTTGGTCATAGTATATAATTCTTTTAATGTGCTGCTGGATTCGATTTCCAATTTTGTTGAGGAATTTTGCATCTCTATTTGTTAGGGAGATTTGTCTGTAATTTTCTTTTCTTGTTGTATCTTTGTCTGGCTTTGATATTAGGGTGATGTTGGCTTCATAGAATGAGTTAGATGGCCTTCCCTCCTCTTCAGTTTTTTAGAGGAGTTTCAGTAGGATTGGTTCTAATTCTTTCCTGAATGCTTGGTAGAATTCACATTTGAAGCCATCTGGTCCTGGACTTTTCTTTTTTGGGAACTTCTTGGTGACTGATTTACTCTCTTTACTTGTGATTAGTTTGTTGAGGTTGTCTATTTGGTCTCGAGCCAATGTTGGTTGTTTATGCCTTTCTAGGAAGTTGTCCATTTCATCTACGTTGTCTAGTTTATTAGCATATATGGCTTATAGTATCCTCTCATTACCTCCTTTATTTCTGCGGGGTCAGTGGTTATATCTCTTCTTCCATTTCTGATTTTATTTATTTGTATCCTCTCTCTTTTCTTCTTGTCACCCTTGCTAAGGGTCCACCGATTATTGATATTCTCAAAGAACCAATTTCTAGTTTTGTTGATTTTCTTGATTGTTTTCATTTTCTCAATTTCATTTATTTCTGCTCTAATCATCATTATTTCTTTCCTTTTGTTTGCTTTCAGGTTAGTTTGCTGTTCTTTTTCTGGTTCTTCCAGGTTAACAGTTAATTACTTGATTTTTTTTTTTTAACTATAAGCATTTAAGGCAATAAATTTCCTTATTAACCCTGCCTTTGCTGCATCCTGTACATTTTTTTTTCTTTTGGGTGTATGGTCCGGGAATTGAACCAGGTCTCCCACATGGAAGGTGAGCAGTCTACTACTGAACCACCTGTGTACCCCACAGCCTATAAATTTTGATAGGTTGCGTTTTCATTCTCATTAGCCTTGAGATATTTACTGATTTCTCTTGTAATTTATTCCTTGACCCACTGGTTGTTTAAGAGTTTTGTATGATTTCAATTTTTTTAAATGTATTGAGACTTGCTTTGTTATCCAGCATATGGTCAGTCCTTGAGAATGATCCATGAGCACTTGAGAAAGATGTGTATCCTCCTGTTGTGGGGTGTAATGTTCAGTAAATGTCTGTTAAATCTAGATCATTTATCATATTATTCAGATTCTGTGTTTCTTTATTGATCTTCTGTCTAGATTTTCTGTCCATTGATGAGAGCGAGGAATTGAAGTCTCCAACTATTATGGTGGAGGTGTCTGTTTCTCCCTTCAGTGTCGTCAGTGTTTACCTGACGCACTTTGGATCACTCTGGCTTGGTGCATAAATATTTATGATTGTTATGTCTTGTTGTTGATTTTTTCCTTTTATTAATACATAGTACCTTCTTTGTCTCTTATAATTGTTTTACATTTGAAGTCTAACTTGTCAAAGACTAGTATAGCTACTTCTCTTTTCTGAGTGTGGTTTGCATGAAATGTCTTTTCATGCAAACTTTCACTTTCAACCTATTTTGTCCTAGGGTCTAAAATGAGTTTTCTGTAGACAGCATATAGATGGACCCTGTTTTTAAATCCGTTCTATGTCTGCTAGTCTATATCTTTTGATTAGGGAGTTTAATTCATAGCATTTCATGTTATTATTGTAAAGACCTTTGCCTGGGGCAGTGCTAGAACCTGAGAGCGCTTCCAGTTCTATCTAATGAGCTGTTAAGGGGAGGAAAAAAAACAACAAAAAAAGCCTTTTCAGAGCCAGACTCCAGCACCTTGGGTTTGTCAATCACGAGCTTAAGTTGGTTCGTGGCTCTGTGTATCTCCTGGCTCTGCGTACCCCTTTTTTGTGTTTTGTGCTGTCTGACTCAAAAAGCCTCTGTTTTTTTTCTGTCAGCCCTGACCCCTCTCTGCTGGGGTAAAAACTTACAGTATCTTTAGTGCTTATCCAGGTTTGTCTATGCTGGGGGCCTATTTTCAATAATCAGAATTTGATAATTAATTCCTGAATTGGAGCTTGGTTGAGCTAAGCCTTTGCTGCTAATAAAGTCTGTTTCCTTTCCCCTGGGGGAACCAGCATGCTGTGCCTGTGGGGGAAGGGCGCCAGCCCCCTATGTGTTGGGGCACTTACAGTTCTTTGTGGGGTTTCAGCTCTTCCACCTGGTCCAGACTTGTGTACACTGTGTGTCCAGTCACTGTTGTTCACCCAGTAGTTGTTCTGTACTGTTCCTGGCTATTTACTTGCTGCTCTGGAGGATGAACTAAATTCCACATCTCAATAAGCCACCATCTTGTCCTGACTCATACTTCATTTAAATGTTAAATGATAATTTTACTATGTCTTTTTATATTTTTTTTGTAGAAATTGTCACAGAAGGGAAAAGGAAAAAATCTTCATCTTCTGACTTACATGAGGTATGCATTAGTTTTGTTTTAAAATAATTTTTATTGTTACTGATATTGGAATTATTTTGGTATTTTTCTTTTTAATAAATTTTAAAGAAAATATTGTAAAATCTTAACTAATCAGTGTTTTGGACTTTGATGTGTCCTAATTAACTGCGGGTTAGCAAGGAGACACTTTCTGCGAATAGCCGTGCTTAAGCATTGTAAAATGTTCCAGTGTACTTTCCAGGCTTCATTACATATTTTATATAAAATATAAATCTGTGTTTCCTTAATGACAGTATATTAGAGTGCCTCATATTCACTTATTAGTAATACTATAGATGTAGGAGAGTTGTACGCAAGGTAAATTATGACTTGGAATACATCCTTTTAAGCCTTTTTTTTTCCCATTCACTTCTTTTATATAAGCCAAGAGTGGCAAAATAAGTAAAATAATGTTTTTACTTTTGTAGGTAAGTGTTTTTAAAAAAATCATCCTTGTTAAGAAAGATAATCATTTTTTCCTCTAGAATTTTTTTTCTTTGTGTTACTTTTTTAATTGCAAAATATATATACAAAAAAAGCAATAAATTTCAAAGTACATTTTAACAAGTGTGGTAGTTAGGTTCATGTGTCAGCTTGGCCAGGTGAAGGTTGCTGTGGACATGAGCCATTGGCATGTGAATCTCATCTGTAGCTGATTACGTCTGCAGTAGGCTAGGGGGAGTGCCTGCTGCAATGAATGATGTTTGATTTAATTGGTTGGTGCAAATGAGAGAGCTCAAGAGCACAGCCAAGCAGCTCAGCACACCTCATTTCAGCACTCAGCCCAGGCCTTTGAAGATGCAGAAAGGAATAACCCCAGAGAAAGCTGTGGGAACCCACAAGCTGTAAAGGAAGGCTAGCAGAGATTGCCCTGTGCCTTCCCATGTAAGAGAGACCCTCAGATGAAAATTAGCTGCCATTCCTCTGAAGAGCTACATGTTGTGTTTTTTTTTGGCATGGGCAGGCACCGGGAATCGAACCTGGGTCTCTGGCATGTCAGGTGAGAATTCTGCCACTGAGCCACTAGTGCACCGCCCCAGAACTATAGGTTTTTAACTAAATAAATCCCCTTTTATTAAAAGCCAATTCATCTCTGATATGTTGCATTCTGGCAGCTTTGGCAGACTAGAACAACAGGTAATTATAGAACAGATTTTAAAATTTGGTATGGGTTATGGTTCCATGAGTTTTCATTTTTTCTTCTAGCTGCTCCAAAACACTGGAGACCAACAGAAATATCAATATATTGATTCAGCGGTCATACTTAATTTGTTAAATCCTATCTTTTCTGTTATACTCCTCTTTCTCTTTTAATAACGTATATACATAAAAGCAATAAATTTCAAAGTACATTGCAACAATTAGTTGTAGAACAGAGTTCAGAGTTTGGTATGAGTTACAGTTCCCTATTTTAGGTTTTTTTGTCTATCTGCTCTAAGGTACTAGAGGCTAAAAGAAACATCAGTATAATGATTCAGCACTCATACTTATTTGATAAATCTGACTTTCTCTGTATAACTCCACCATCACGTTTGATCTTTCTCTCACTTTTTGGGGGTTATTTGGGGTTATATAATGGGGCTATTATGCCCATTCTAACTTTTTCACGTTGGAAGGGGCTGTTGATAATATGGGATAAGGGGATGGAACTAGTTGATGTTTTGTAAAGGCTAGTCCCTTTGCATTTCAAGACTTCTCTGGTCCAGGGACCCATGTGGAGGTTGTAGGCTTCTGGAAAGTAATCCTAGTGCATTGAACCTCTGTAGAATCTTATATAATACCCTAGGTATTCTTTAGGATTTGCAGGAATGGTTTTGGTTGAGGTTTGGCAAGTTATGATTGATAGCAATGTCTAATTGAAGCATGTGTAAGAATTACCTCTAGTTTAGCCTCTTGACTCTATTTGAAGTCTCTCAGCCACTGATATCTTATTTGTCACACTTCTTTCCCCCCATTTTGTCAGGATGACTTTGTTAGGGGTCACTTCCCATGCCTCCAGGGAGACTTTCATCTCTGGATATCATGTCTCAGGGGAGGGCAATGGTTTCTCTTGCAGAGTTGGACTTAGAGAAAGTCCACATTTGAGTGACAAAAGAGGTCCTTTGGAGGTGACTTTTAGGCACATCTATAGGTAGGCTAAGCTTCTCTACTACCTATATAAGCTTCACATGAGTAAGCCTCAAGATCAAATGCTTGCCCTATTGATTTGGGTGTCCCTAATGTTTGGCACTGTATCTGGGGTTTCCCTGTCATCTAGAATTTTGTGTTAAATGCAGTAGTACAGTGATTAATGTTATAATAGTTTATTAGATACTTTTCTCTGAAAGTTCTTGTAAAGTTCCAAGTTATACACAGAAACTTGGATTTGGTACACATTTTTATTGTGAAAAAGAAACTATATTAAAAACAATAAATTTCAAGGCATATTGCAACAATTAGTTGTAGAACAGATTTCAGAGTTTGGTATGGGTTATAATTCCACAATTTTAGGTTTTCCCTTCTAGCTTCTCGAAAACGCTGAAGACTAAAAGAAATATCAGTGTAATGATTCAACAGTCATACTCATTTGTTAAATCCTATCTTCTCTGTTATACTCCACCTTCTCCTTTGATCTTTCTGCCAATCTTTAGGGGTATTTGGGCTATGTCCATCCTAACTTTTCATGTTGGAAAAGGCTGTCAATAATATGGGGTACAGAGGATGGAACTAGTTGATGTTCTGGAGAGCTGTCCCCTCTGGCTTTCAGGACTTTTCTAGCCTTGGAACCCATCTGGAGGTTATAGGTTTGTAGAAAGTAATCCTAGTGCATAGAACTTTTGTAGAATCTCATATAAGGCCCTAGGTGTCCTTTAGGGTTGGCAGAAATAGTTTTCATTGGGGTTTGGCAAAGTATGATATGGCAAACTGTGATATGAAGTGGCACAAGAATAGCCTACAGAGTAACCTCTTAAGTGTATTTGAACTTCCTCAGCCACTAATTAATTTGACACATTCTTTTTTTAACTTTTTTGTTGTATGGTATGGCATATATACAAAGCAAAGAAATAAAAAAGCAATAGTTTTCAAAGCACTCTTCAAAAAGTGGTTACAATACAGATCCCAGAGTTTGTCATGGGCTACCATACGATCCTCTCATGTTTTTCCTTCTAGCTGCTCCAGAATATAGGAGGCTAGAGGGCTTAAATACTTTTTATCATCACAATCTACTTTTTTTCCTTGTTTTTTTTTTTTGTGAAAAAATAACATATACATAAAAGCTATAAATTTCAAAGCACAGCAGCAAAATTAGTTGTAGAACATATTTCAGAGTTTGACATGGGTTATAATTTCACAATTTTAAGTTTTTATTTCTAGCTGCTCTAAAATACTAGAGACTAAAAGAGATATCAGTTTTTAAAAAAATTTTTTTATTAAAAAAATTACAAGAAACAAACACAAACATTCTTAATATATGATCATTCTGTTCTTACATATATAATCAGTAATTCACAATATCATCACATAGTTGCATATTGATCATCATGATCATTTCTTAGAACATTTGCATCAATTCAGAAAAATAAATAAAAAGACAACAGAAAAATAAAACAAAAACAGAAAGAAAAAATTATGCATACCATACCCCTTACCGCTGCCTTTCATTGATCACTAGCATTTCAAACTAAATTTATTTTAACATTTGTTAAATATTTATTTATTTTTTATTTATTTTTATTCCATATGTTTTACTCGTCTGTTGACAAGGTAGATAAAAGGAGTGTCAGACACAAGGTTTTCACAATCACATAGTCACATTGTGAAAGCTATATCATTATACAATCATCATCAAGAAACATGGCTACTGGAACACAGCTCTACATTTTCAGGCAGTTCCCTCCAGCCTCTCCATTACACCTTGAATAACAAGGTGGTATCTACTTAATGCCTAAGAATAACCTCCAGGACAACCTCTCAACTCTGCCTAGAATCTCTTAGCCATTGACACTTTGTCTCGTTTCACTCTTCCCCCTTTTGGTCAAGAAGGTTTTCTCAATCCCTTGATGCTGGGTCTCAGTTCATTCTAGGGTTTTTCTCAATCCGTTGATGCTGAGTCCCAGCTATTCTAGGATTTCTGTCCCATGCCGCCAGGAAGGCCCACACCCCCAGGAGCCATGTCCCACGTAGACAGGGGGAGGGTGGTGAGTTTGCTTGTTGTGTTGCCTGGAGAGAGAGGCCACATCTGACCAACAAAAGAGGTCCTCCTGGGGGTGACCCCCAGCCTAATTTTAAGCAGGCTTGTCCTATCCTTTGTGGGGTTAAGTTTCATATGAACAACCCCCAAGACTGGGGGCTCGGCCTATAGCTTTGGTTGACCACACTGCTTGTGAGAATATCAAGAATTCAACTTGGGGAAGCTGAACTTTCCCCCGTTCTCACCACTCCCCAAAGGGGACCCCACAAACACTTTTCCACTCACTGATCAAATCACTCTGTGATTCATCGGGGCATCACTCTGGACAAACCAACAAAATCTCATGTCCTACCCAAGGTTCCATGTACTTATGGTGTTCAATTAAGATGTGTACATAAGTTATATTAGGAAATGCACTAGTCAAAATATAAATTTTGTACCAAATAAACATTTTTGCTTTAGTCTCACACATAAGGTGACATTTTAAAATATTAATTACCATCTATTTTCAGCACACTGCAATAATGACATTCCTTTGTTCTTCCTCATGCAAAAACATTTTTAAATTTGTACATTTAGTCATTATCATTATACACTCTAGGCATTCCTAGATTATACCATCTCAATCTTTATTGTCTGTTTTTCTTTGTGATTTCATTTATGCCTCTCTATCATTCTCACATTCAGCTTCATTCAGTGTTAACATAATTGTATTACAGTTAGGTAGTGTTGTGCTGTCCATTTCTGAGTTTTTATATTCAGTCCTGTTGTATAGTCTGTATCCCTTCAGCTCCAATTACCCAATATCTTACCCTATTTCTGTCTCCTGATGATCTCTGTTACCAATGAAATATTCCAAGTTTATTCACTAATTTCAGTTCATAACAGTGGAGATTGCTTTCACTTCTTTTACCTAGGGTTTTCTTGCTGGATGAATTTGTTGTCAATCTGTTCTTTGACATTCGGTTCAGCTTTTTCTGGACCTCTAGCTTAGGTTTTGTTTAACAGAGGATAATTTTTCAGTTCTTGTTTTCTTGTTTCTTGCCCTGCTTATATGGTGCCTTTTCCCCCCACACTTAGGAGGGTCTACTTAGGTATCATCGACCGCAGCCAGATTTTTCCAGACCACACTGGCCTCCTATCAGGAGGAAAGAGTCACCTGCCTTGGTTTACTCTGAGGGTGAGACCGAGCAGGTTGAAAGACTTTCCTGTGAATTCTCTGGGCTCTGTTTTTCTTATCCTGCCCAGTATGTGGCACTTGTCTGCCTGCAGGTCCCACCAGCATAAGATGATGTGGCACCTTTAACTTTGGCAGACTGTCCCTGCTGGGGACATGGTGGAGACAGAGGAGAGGTTGTAGGCTGGTTTTAATGGCTTTAAATTACCAAGCCCTGGAGTATGAATTCCTGAGGGAGGGATTCCACCTGTGTTGGGTTTCACCCCTCCCCTTGGGAAGGCACAGGCTCCAGACAAGCCCTCAAATGAGCTTGTTTCTGCCTATGCCTGGGGAGTTGCAGCCTGAGAAGCCCTGCTGCTGAATCCAAAGGCAGTCAAGCCTTTGTAGAAACACAGCCACAAAAACCTCTGTTTCCTTTTTTTTTCTTTTTCCGTCAGCCCTGCCCCCTTGGCGCCATGGCAAAAATGAGTGACCTCCGCTTTGACCAGGTTCACCTGAGCTGGGGTCCTATTTTTAGTAGTCAGAATTTGTTAATTAATTCCACGATTGGCATTTGGTTGGGCTCAGCCCCTGCTGCTGGTAAAGTCTCTTTCCTTTCCCCTCTGGGAAGCAGCCTCTGGGGGAGGGGCGCCGGCCGCCACGCCTTGGGGAACTCATGGTTCTAGGGAGGCTCGCAACCGGTCTAGCCTGGGGTATGCTGTGTGTCCAGTCACTGACATGACCCCAGGAGCTGTTCTGTACTGTTTCTGGTTATTTAGTAGTTGTTCTGGAGGACGGACTAAAATGTACACATTGCTAAGCTGCTATCTTGATTCTGGAATCCAGAGATATCAGTTTAATGATTCAGCATTCATATTCATTTGTTAAATGCTATCTTCTATGTATAATCCCACCATCACCTTTGATCTTTCCATACCTCTCTTTAGGGCTATGACAATTCTAAATTTTCATATTGGAAGGTTCTGTCACTAATATGGGGTAGGGAAATGGAACTATCTGATGTTCTGGAGAGGCTGGGCTGGGTTTCAGGATTTATCTGAACCAGGGACCCATCTGGAGGTTGTAGGTTTCTGGAAAGTTACTCTAGTGCATGGAACCCTTGTGTAATCTTACATATTGCTGTAGGTGTTCTTTAGGATTGGCTGGAATGGTTATGAAAGGTAGCAAGGTCTAATTGAAGCTTATATAAGCGCAACCTCCAAAGTAGCTTCTCAATTCTATTTGAACTCTCCCTGCCACTGATACTTTGTTACACTTTTTTCCCCCTTTTGGTCAGGATGGAATTGATCCCATGGTGCCAGGTCTGGATTCATCCCTGGGAGTCATCTCCCATGTCGCCAGGGAGACTTTCACCCCTGGATGTTATGTCCCACGTAGCAGGGAGGACGATGATTTCACTTGCAGAGTTGGGCTTAGAGAGACTGAGACCACATCTTAGCAACAAAAGAGGTCCTCCAGAGGTAACCCTTAGGCATGCCTATAGAAAGTTTAAGCTTCTCTGCTACCTACATAAGCTTCACAGGAGTAAGCTTCAGGCATGGCCTATTGAGTTGGATATCCCTGAAGTTTGACACAGTATCAGGGGATTCCCTGAATGCAGGGTTTAACAGTTCCATATTCTTTCTCCCCTCCCTCAGGGCATTTTGCCAATACTTTTTGGTTATTTGCTTAATATACTCTAGGATGTTTCCAGGCATTACAATAATCTATACAGGATTAAAGCACCTCTTTCTTATTCTGTGCTTCCTGTTTTTCAGTTGTTCAAATGAGCTATACAGTTAGGTTGAATTAGATTATGTGCTGCAGAAAATTTCAGTTCCAGATCAAATAAATTTTTCTTCTATTAGCCTCAAAGAGTATGTGTGGTTCTAAAATATTGACACTGTCTTCCTTACCCCTATGTACTGCAGGGGGCCGAGTAGCCTAGGTATGGAGGTTAGTGCCCACAACCTTTATGCGCTAACAGTATCCTGCAAGAAACAGGGAGAGGGAGGTAGTGCTCGGGAGGTGTGAAGGAGAGGTGGGTTGGATTGCACTTGGGGTGGGGGTGTGGTGCAGGTACATGCATAGGGGGGCTGGTGGGGTGGGGGTGCCTTGAGCGCAGGGAATGGGAGTGGGTGATGGGTTCAGGTGGGGTGTGGGGTGAGTCGCTGGTAACAGGACTGTGTTGGTGAGGTAGTGTGCCCAAGGAATGCGGCCTGGCTTACTTCCTAGTCCTGTGTGTTCCCATCGTGCACTCCCACGGGCTCTGCGGCTCTGTGCCTCCATGCCAGGCTCCATCTTTCTGCTTCTCAATTCCTTGGCCTCTGCAACCAGGGCTGCCACATGTGGTGCAGAAGGCTCTCCCAGGTTAGCTGCACTTTGGAATTGCCACCTCAGTGTCCCTCCTGTCCCATCTCTAACTTTTCCATGGAGCAGGGCTAAGCTCTAGCTGGTCTAGTCGGCCATTTCATGGAAGTCCTGTGGATATAATTTAATCAATATGTCTGCCCTACAGTATTGAATTAGGATTAAAAGAAAAGGCTGTTCCATAAAATTGAATTAGGATTAAAACATGGCTTTTCTATGGTTCATAATATTTTTAAACCTGCACACAGACAATGTCTTCATTACCCTATATTCTGAATTATTTTAATTCCAACCTGATCAGCTTCATTCTTATCTCTAAATACAAGCTCATACATATATAGCACAGCCTCTCAAAATCTAGAAATAAGTTACCATTCCAGATTAAATGTAACTGCTATAAGAGTTTACAGTGTAGGCCCCAATTTTCTGATAAGTATTTTGTAAATGAGACCGTAACAATATTTGCTCTTTTGTTTTTGGCTTACTTTGTCTCCCAAAATGTTCCACAGGTTCACTTGCAGCGTTGCATGTCTCACAACTTTGTTCCTTTCTGTAGCAGCACAATATTTGATCATATGTACGTATCATCGTTCCCTGTTTTACTTCTCAGTCAGTGCATCTTTCAGTCACCTCCATACATTGGGAATGATGTATAAGGTCCAAAGTCAATGGTCCATTTACATTCACAATTTTAGACAGTTTCATTGTTTCCAAGAGAGAAATAACCAATAAGCATACCCTCACCAAATAGAAAATCCAAACCTCCCCTTAACTCTTGTCCCTTCCGCTATTATTTACCCCTTTTGTTTCTGTGGTACTGTTGATGTTTTCCTGTTAAACATATACAACAGCATGCAGTAGCAGTTATCCCCTATACCCCAATATTAAACATTATTTGTACAAAATTCATACCTTTGAAGTAATTCATGCAAGAATTTATGTATATTTGTAGTGTTACAAATATTGATGTGATACTTATGCTATACAACCTCTTTCAATCATGTTCACCTTCAATATAGACCCACTAATGAAACTGCCTTCAATTCTGTCTCTTCCTTTACATTTAATTTAAACCTCATTAGCTAACTACTAACTGTTCACCCATTTCTAGCTTCTACTTATCTCTAGGTCCCCTATACTCGGTGTTATAAGCCTCTGACTTTACTTTTACCATGATTATGAGGCAAAAATCATACATTATCTATCCTTTTCTGTCTGGCTTATTTCACTAGTATTATGTCCTCAAGGTTCATCCATCTTGTCACATGCTTCAGCATGTCATTTCGTCTTAATTTCTGCATAATATTCCATCATATGTATAAACCATATTTTGTGAATCCACTCGTCTGTTGATGGGCACTTGGAATGTTTCCATTTTTTGGTGATTGTGACTAATGCTGCTGTGAACATCAGTGTGCAAACATCTGTGTGTTTTACTGCTTTCAACACTTGGGTATATACGGAGTAGTGTTATTGCTGTGATATTAGGCAACTCAATACTTAGTTTCATAAGGAATTGCCAGGCTGTCTTCCATAGTGGCTGTACCATTATACATTCCCACCAGCAGTGCATAAGCATCCCAATTTCTTGACATCCTCTCCAAATCTTTATGCTTTCCCATTTGTTTAATATCAGCCTTTCTTATAGGTGTGAGGTCATATCTCAATGTAGTCTTGAGCTGCATTATCCTTATAGCTAATAAAAATGAGTACTCTTCATGTGCTTTGTAGCTATTTGTATTTGCTCTTCAGAAAAAATGCCTATTCATATGTTTAGCCCAGTTTAAAATCGGGTTGCTCTTTTGTTGTTGAGTTGTATGATTTCTTAATGTGTGTAGGATATCAAACTTTATCTGATATGTAATCTTGAAATATTTTCTCTTCCAGTTGGCTGCTTCTTCACCTTTTTGACAATGCTTTTGAGGCACAAAAGCATTTGATTTTAAGGAGTTCCTATGTATCTATTTTTAATTTTGTTGCTTGTGCTTTGGGTGTCAAATTTAGGAAGCTCCCTTCTGTTACCAGGTCTTGAAGATGTTTCCTTACATTTTCTTCTAGGAGTTTTATGGTACTGGTTCTTATATTTAAGTGTTTTTCCACTTTGAGTTAATTTTTGTATAGGATGTAAGGTAAGGGTCCTCTTTCATTCTTTTGGCTATTGATATCCAGTTCTCCCATGTCCATTTATTGAAAAGAATAGTTCTTCCCAGTTTAGTGCATTTTCGGGTCTTGTAGAAGATCATTTGACCATAGATTTGTTGGTCTATTTCTGCGCTCTCGATTAGATTCCATAGCTTAATACTTCTATCTTTGTGCCAGTACCAGGCTGTTTTGACCACTGTGGCTATATAATAAACTTTGAAATTGAGAAATGTTCTTCTTTGACCCACTGGTTGCTTAAGAGTGCAATATATAATATTCATATAATTGTCACAGTTCTGGTTATTTGGTTGTTATTGATTTCCAGTTTCATTCCATTGTGATCAGAGAAAGTGCTTTGATTAATTTCAGTCTTTTAAAATTTATAAAGACCTGTCTTGTGCCCCAGAGTATGATCTATCCTAGAGACATTCCCTGAGCGTAGAGAAGAATATATATCCTGGTGTTTGGGGGTATGACAACCTATATATGTCTGTTAGATCTAATGTATATATCAAATTGTTTAAGTTTTCTATTTACTTGTTGTACCTCTGTCTGATTGTTCTATGTATAGAGGAGAGTGGTGTATAAAAAGTCTACTATCATAATTGCTGAAACGTCTATCCCTCCTTTCAGTTTTGCCAATGTTTGCCTCATGTACTTTGGTGCCCCTTGATTGGGAGCATAAACATTTATGATTCTTATTTCTCCTTGGTGAATTGCCCCTTTTATTAATGTGTAGTGTCCTTTTTTGTCTCTTATGATGTCTTTACATTTAAAATCTATTTTTTTCTGATATTAGTATAGCTAGTCCTGCTTTCTTTTGGGTACAGTTCAGGTGGAACATCTTTTTCCATCCTTTCACTTTGAGTCTTTTTGTATCCTTGTGTTTAAGATGAGTCTCTTGTAAGCAACATACAGCTGGATCATATTTCTTAATCTGTTCTCCTATTCTATAGCTTTTAATTGGTAAGTCTATTAACATTCAAAGTTATTACTAAAAGACATTTCTTGAATCTACCATTTTATCCTTTGGATTTTTTGTTTTTGAAGTTCTTGATTGTGAAAATGGAAGTTATCTTTTTTATTTTATTTTAAATTAAAAAAAATAATATAACAGTAAACATCCACAAACATTCTTAACATATGATCATTCCGTTCTACATATATAATCAGTAATTCACATCATCACATAGTTGCATATTCATCATCATGATCATTTCTTAGAACATTTGCATCAATTCAGAAAAAGACAACAGAAAGAAATTCATACATACCATACCCCTTACCCCTCCCTTTCATTGACCACTAGCATTTCAATCTACTAAATTTATTTTAATATTTGTACCCCCTATTATTTATTTTTATTCCATATGTTTTACTCATCTGTTGATAAGGTAGATAAAAGGAGCATCAGACGCAAGGTTTTCACAATCACAGTCACATTGTGAAAGCTATATCATTATACAATCATCTTCAAGAAACATGGCTACTGGAATACAGCTCTATATTTTCAGGCAGTTCCCTCCAGCCTCTCCATTACATCTTGACTAACAAGGTGATATCTATTTAATGCATAAGAATAACCTCCAGGATAACCTCTCGACTTTGTTTGGAATCTCTCAGCCATTGACACTTTATTTTGTCTCATTTCGCTCTTCCCCCTTTTGGTCAAGAAGGTTTTTTCAATCCTTTGATGTTGAGTTCCACCTCATTCCAGGATTTCTGCCCCAAGTTGCCAGGAAGGTCCACACCCCTGGGAGTCCTGTCCCACGTAGACGGGGAGGGCAGTGAGCTTGCTTGTTGTGTGCAATTGGTGGTAATTCGTCTTGGTTCTTGCCCTGCCTGTACAGTGCCTTTCCCCCTCACCCTTAGGAGGGTCTACTTAGGTATAATAGACCCCAGCCGGATTT
>PVIY010016026.1:0-52568 GCA_004026745.1 Myrmecophaga tridactyla
TTTTGTCCTGATTGGCCCCCACCCATGTGCTCACCTTGGGTGTGCTCCTGGCCCTCAATCTTCAGCTTCTGCTGAAACAAAGTTTCCAGAATCCTGTATTTTCTGCATTTCTTGGCACCAGAGCCCTGCCCAGCTTATTCACCTGACACACATGCATGGTACACACACTATGCACATCTGACAGGACACTCCAATGTGCTTGAGCATGTGCATAATCAGTCCTTCCAAAGAGCCCAAATCAACCTCCAATAGAAAACATGGGGCTAGTGGTAGTCCCAATTGTGGACACCCTGAACTGGGTTCTGTCCTGAGCTGAGGCTGAGCCCAGACCTCATCCAGGGGGCCTGCTCTGTCTTCTACCTTGTTCTCCTGGAGCCTATGTGGTCCTGAAGCACCTGAGCACTTGTTCCTGAGGGCCTTGTGGGCAGACGGTGTGACCAAGCACTCGGCACCAAAGCCTTGTCTCTTACCAGGGTGGGAAGTATAGTAGGTTTCTCAAAAGCCTGGAGCTGCTGAAGATAAACTCCTGGAGCCACAGATCGGGGCTTTATGGGTCTTGCAGTAAGGCAGCATCATGTGTACCTCACCCCAAAGAGACTGAACAACAGCACAACCTCAGATTCCCAGCCTAGGTCCCAGGCTGAACCCTGACTCAGCCCCAGACAGAACCCTAACCTCATCTCAGAGTGAGACCCAACTCAATCTCCAGGCTTAGCCTCAGCCCAGACTCAAGTAAACACTGACCCTGGCCCTAAATTGAATTCCAACTTGCAATTCTGTCTGAGTCCAACCCCCAGCTACAGACTATATCTGATCCTATTCCAGACTATCAGAAAAACGAGTGAAAAAAACATCTGTGAGCTCTTGTTAACAGCCCTAATGCAGCTGCATCAGTGATGAACAGCCTCCCTTGAAGTGAAAATTAGGAAATCTTTGGAAGTATAAGGCTTTTTGACCATGTATTGTTGGTGCTCTGGGACTTGGGGTGAAAGGAACCCCCTGTAGGTGCAAGCATCTTTGTCTGGGCTCCTCTCCTCAATCCATGGGTATCGCGTGGGGAGCAACTGGAGGAGTGCTGTCTTGGTTGTGCCATGTGAGGGCGGCCGGGGTGGGTGAGTGGGCTCAGATCTGCACATAGTGATTTTGTCACTGTTGAGCTAGGGCAGGGCGTACCCACTCATTATGTGACCAGGATTCACACTCACGATTGTCAGGGTCCAGGGAGCCTCAGTGGAGCTGTTTCTACAGATTTGTGCATCTGCAGACTTCCTGTTGGGTTAGGTGCACTTGAGGTCCACATGTGAGGCAAACATTTAGGCACTATTTTGAGAATAAGTATAACATGCAATAGCTTTAAATATTGAAAATGATGTTGTTATGGCACTCATAATAGCTTCACAGCACCCGTGGAGGCACTTGAGTTGAGGTCTTGAGACACGTCAGTTCTGTAGAACTGTGTGTAACAAAGTCGCAAATCAGTGGCTAAAATAGCTGCCATATGATTATATTTTGTGGATCTGAAACCCTGGCAGCTGGCCAAGTGGTTCTAGCCAGTCCAGGTTCCTGGAAGAGGGCAAATGCTATCTCCTGTCCAGGGCCATTTTACTCCTCTACAGGTGAGTTACTTTCCTTAGTCTCAATGCTACTAAGTTAACAAATGTTGGCTCACAACTCTCAGCCATGAGAAATAGCAGCACATGTTGTCTATCTTGAGGTAATCTCAAAATTACAGAATCTTCCAAGAGCAGTACCAAAAATTCTAATCACCTTCACCTTCTGTGTCTGTGTGTGTGTTTTTGTTTGTGTATCCTTGCTTCTTGGTCTCCTCAGTGGACAGTTAGGAAATATATGTACTTATTAAATCCCTATTCATATGCACACACAAACAAAAACACATACACACACTCACATCCCTGTCCATTTGTGAATTCCTCTTGTGTTTGGGTGCCCACAGTAGTAGCCTGCCCGGAGTCCCCATGAGGGAAGGAAGAGTCTCCAGGACGAAGGTCTGAACACACATGCAATGGTGTAGCCTGTCCATTAGGGGGCACCAGAGTCTCAGCTCTGCCTAGGGCAGGGCAAGCAGGTCTTTGTGGGGAGGACTGGTCTGTGAATGGCATAGGTGGACCTACCAGTGTGACTTGACTCCGTCAGAGCCTTGACCAGTACGTGAGGCTGGGTCTGACCCTGACCCCTCTGTGTCATTGTGGGACCAGGGTATTATCTTTAATTTTGTTGGCCCTTTGATGTCTCAGCCTCCAGACCCTTGGCTGTTATTGTCCCTTGAGGGACAGGGAGCCAAAGTTGCCTGGTAAGAGGTCTGGGGTGTGGGCAGGTGGTTCTACATACAGCAGCCTGTACAGACCAGGATGCTCCATCAACCCTGCCTCTGTCCCATCTTCAGTCCCTAATGACCCATCCCTTTCCTTCACCTCCTTCCAGGCTGGGGTCAGGTGGGATACATAGTGGTCAAGAGCCACAGGGGATGGACCGGGGTTCTGGGCTCGGGGCTAGGGACTGTGCTGTGACCTCTATAGACCAGGACATTCTATCCATTCTGCCCTTGCCTCAGGCTCGTTCTCTAAGTGCCCACTACTTTCCCCCACATTCTCATGGGCTGGGAGGCAGCAAAGTCACCCAAGACAAGATAAGTCTGCTGCCTCAGAACCTTCTATGTTATTCGGTTGCTCTGACCCAGGTGCTGGCCTTGGATGATCACAGAGCCTCAATCATCAGTCTCTACCCACAAAGTTTCCAGAAATCCTGGATTTCCTCAGCTTCTTGGCCCAGGAGACTGCTCTGGTGTGGAGGAACCCAACATTCCCCAAGGTTGTATGGGTGGGAGTGAGGGTTCTGGCCTGTAGCTGTGGGGAAGCGTCTCTATAGCAGAAAACCATGTCCCACCCTAGGAATTTAAATGAGGGGCCTAACTACAAGCTCCATCTGCTAAAATTACCCCAGTATTGCTTCACCGTTGTCATTAGAAATACATTCATTCCCTTACTACCAAATCTTATCCACATGGACGCTTTGGAAACCCCTGCCTGCCTGAGCACCTTCCTCAGGCATTCTGACCTTTACAATGTACTTTGGATGAGGCACTTGAGTGAGCATTGTCCTCCTGTCTGTAACTCTGTACAGCTCAGATATGGCCACCCAACCAGGCAAGAACAGACACGTACAGTCCTACCCAACTAAGGGCCTGGAGCCCACACTGTCAGGCAGGGTTCCATGGGTAAAGTCTGTGGAGCCTGCAGCATTTACTGTCACTCATTTACCTGACACATCTGCATGGGACACACCTGACACACACACCTAAGATTCAGGACCCCTGCATTGGGGTCCCCTAGGCCACGTGTCCCAAGACACAACATTTCAGTGTCCAGGATCCCTGCATGTTCAGAGGTCTCTAAACACTATCTTCAAGGGAGGCCACTCAGGGGACATCTCAGCACCTCCAATGTGTTTATACATGGGAATGATCCATCCTTCATGGTTGCCCTAAGGACCCCAAACCCACCTCCCCTAGAGGAGGTGGTGGGAGCAGGTGTTCCAGTTCTGGATATTCTGACCTGGGTTCCATCTTGTGCCCAGGTGAGCCAGAACCCTGTCCCAGTATGGCTGCTATGTGCCCTGCTTTTCACCTGCCGGAGGCCCCGTTGCAATGTAGGGGCTGAGCCTGTGACCCTGGTTCTGGGAAAGGCATCCTGAGGGCCCTGAATGAAGATGGTGCTGACAATGACATGGGGCTGCCAGAACTTTTGCTCTGTTCAACGCAGTGAGTTCACCTGATGGGGAGGGTTGAGGGTTTTTCATTGTGGATCTCGGCCAGGGTGGAACCCACACTGAGGTATGTGTTTGCCCCAAATAATTTGGCTCCAACCTTACCATTTCTGAACCCTATCCCTGGCCCTGAATCAGCACCAATAGGTCCCAGACACCCGACCTAACCACAGACAGGGTGGCAATGCTCACCCCTAAGATATCAGGACTTCTTTGGCTACCAGCATCTGAAGCAGCTGTGTCTGTGGTGAGTGGCCTCCCTTGAGGATAGTGTGTAGACACCTCTGAAAATGCAGGGATCCCAGACACTGAAACGTTGTGTCTTGGAACATGAGGTTTAGGGGACCCCAGTGCAGGTGTACCCTCTGCTGTCCGGATTCCTCTCCCTCATCCCATGGCATCCTAATGGGGATGAGTTTGAGGGGACCCCCCTTTACCCTTTTGCAGGAGGGCACCCCGTGGGTGGGTGGTCTCACACTTCCAAATGGAGCGCCTGTCAGTGCTGGTCTGGGAAGGGGGGGTCTAGCGCGTTAAGTGACACTGACTGTAACTTGATGTTGCTGGGGTTCTGTAGAAGCCCATGTGGAGCTATTTCTCCAGCCGTTGGCCTCTGCAGACCACCTTGGGCAATGGGTGCACACCAGGGTTTCTGATGTGAGGTGGAAATTTGATCTTTGATTTTAGAACAGCAATAATAAGTGCCAGCTTTTGACATTGGTAGTGAGGCTGATATTGACAACTTCCAATAACCGATAGAAAGAGGGGCTTCCTCTGTTCCATGAAGATGCTCAGGCTGAGGTCCTGAGACACATCCTACTTCCCTAGGGCTGTGTACCAAACAGCCCTAAACTAGTGGCTGAATACATCTCAGATTTTGTGTATCAGGAATCCCTGCAGCTGTTCCAAAAGGTCCAGTCCAGCCCTGAGCCCTGGGCTTCAGTCTTCCCTAGGTCTCACTGTTACTTTTTCGTGGTCTCACTGTTACTAAATTGCAACATCCACCAACTGGCCGTGAGGAATGGCAGTGCACACTTGGGTAGTTTGAGATACACACTTGGGTAGTTTGAGATAATTGGTATGTATAGAAGTGTTGCAAGAAGTCCACCCACCTCCCTCCCCCCCTTGTATCATTACTTCCAGGTCACCTTCGTGTACATAGCTTGGAAATACATGCATGCAAGGATGTACTCTATGCAAACACACCCCACACTCACATCAGTGTCTACATGCATATCTCTAGGTATGCACAGTGAAAATCCTGGGAGCTCACACTGCTAACTCCAACTTGCCCTACCTCTCAGTTTCTCTCCAGCTTTCTCCCATTCCATTTGTAAGTCCCTTTTGACTGTGAGAAAATGACTCCCGTTAGCCTTGACTTATTTTCCATCTTCTGACCCCACTGGCTACCTCCCCACCTTTTTGGGCCCCAGATTTCAAAGCCCTGGCACTGAAACCACCTGGGAGAATGAAAGGAGCATATGCAACTTCAAAAACATAAAACAACTAAGGAAAAAGTGGTAAATGGGGGTTAGTTTCCAGTAGCAGGACACAGTAAGACTCTGCACTGCTTTCCTTGTAAAAACCGCTGAAGATATTTGGGGGGAAGGGGAAAACCTGGAAAATTCCCCCTCCCCTGGTCCCTTTTTGTAATAGCAAGCTGATTTGGCAAGAAACAAAAACCAACAGTCCCACAGGCTAGTTTTGGGTGGGCTGGGAAGACCATATTTACCTGGACACTTTCAGAACATCCTGGTCATTGAGCTTTTTATCAGCTTTTTTTTATCAGGGGTCTCAGGGATGGCAGGAGGGTCTGCCCTGGGTAGGGGCAGATCGGTGCATCCTGGGTAAAACCTGGACTCAATGTGTGAATAAAGAGCCAGGCAATCACTGTTCGCACCAGGCCCTGGGTGGAACAGATCCCCCACTTAGGATCCAAACAACACTGGGGTGGGGGATGGGCTAATCTAAAGTGGTTCTGGGTTCTCATGTTTACTGTGACTGCAAAAGGTTCTTTCTGAGGAGACTTCCACTAACTGGACCCAGGCTCAGGAGCTTCTAGAAGCTCATATTTAAACAAAATATCCAGAGGAACCAGGAGAAGCTTAGATGTCTCAGTCCTCAGATGTTGGGGACCCGCCCCTCCACATCCCCTGAGTCTGCCCTCAGGGGCCCAAGGACCCTGGAGGTGTTGTGCTCTAGGAGGAGGCTAGGTCCTTGGAGTGTCTGGGCAGCAAAGCCTGGAATCTAGGGTGCCTTCGCAACCCTTCCCTCTAAACCTGTATGTCTACCCTGCCCTTCCCTCCATGACTCTCTCACCCCTGTCCCCCACTGCTTTCTCCAGTCCTGCCATTCCCATTCCCTCACAACCGTTGTTCCCATCCCCCCTCCCTCAGCTCCACCACTTCACCTTCCCCTGCCCTACCCACCTCCCTCTCCCCTTCACATGCCTTTCCACACCCCCCACAGGTTCTTCACCCAGGGAGTGTGACTCCCCAGCCCACAAGCCAGCTGAGCCATTCCTGGGGGCAACAGGAGAGGCCCTGAAGGGTTCCAGTGACCCTGATCTCATCTTAAACACATTGTGACCCTCTTCTTAATTATATTTAAGATGCAATATTTGATATAAGCAGAAGAATAGACATAGCATTTTGTACATGCATACTACAATGAGACAAGTCTTACCCCAGGACCTGCTGCCACCTCGCAGGGGACCACCCTTCCCTGCCTGCCCTGTGTGGGGCTCCTGTTCTCTGCCTGCTGCCCCTTTCAGTTTTAATAAAACTTCCTCACCAGTGTGCACACACTGGCAACATATTGCTATTTAGTTTGCTTTAGTAGTTTATAAAATGGAATTAGAGATGAATGCTTTTAATATTAAAAGAAGAAACATATGCAGCTGTGTAATTGTATTGAAGGAAATAAGAGGACAGGATAGTTGGGTGCATCCGGCAGGGCCCAGAAGAGGGTCCCAGAGGGTGGGTGTGGGTCTCCATGTATCTGACTTTATAGGGACCCCCCAGCCCCAAGGCTTCAGGACTGGGTGGGGCCAATGGCAGGGCCTAAGGACTCAGGGGAGAGGTCCCAGAGAGGATGACAGATACTTCCTACCTCCCCTGCGCCCTCCTTGCCAACCTAAGCTCTCTGGATGGATGAAGTGGGGAAGGAGAGGGAAAGTAGGGGAGCTTCAGAGTGGGGCACTTGTGAGGCTCAGGAAAAGGGAGGAGCCCATGAGTACTCAGCCCCTGGTGGATGCCTCAAAGTTCTTGGTGAGCCAGGGTCTGCAGTCCCAGGAAGTAGCGTGTGGAGCTCCCTCTCATCCTTGCCTGGATAGGGCCTCTGCTCCCCAGCTTTGCTCTCTGTGTGTCCCCCCACTCCTCTGCCTTGTACTCTGTGCACTTGACCTAAACTCATAGAAACGAAAGTCCCTATTAGCTATCTCCTTCTTATTGCTTCCACATGACAAGACACAGATACCATCCAGGCAGTGAAAGAAGAAAGTCTTCTTTATGGTGTGAGATAACATTCTCATAGAAAAGTGCCCCCACCCAAAATGCACAGCCAGAAGAGGGGCAACAAACATGTCTTAACTGGCCAGGTGGAAACTCAGAGCATGAGTAGTCCCCTGCTCTAACTTCTGAGGCTGCCCCTTCTTCCCTGAGGCACTTCTGTGCCTCATACATCTACCATTTGAATGTATACTATATGTGTGAGATCTCAGCTGTCTCCAGGTCCCCAATGTGTGTGGGACATGGGGTCCAAGTGGGGTGGGCTTCAGCCCTTCTCTGTGTGGGACTTGCTGTCCTATGATTGGCAGGTGGGGAGCTGGGCCTGGGTGGTGGGACTGAGGGACACATGGAGAGTTGGGACCTGCCCTTAGCATGAGCATAGGCCAGAATGCAGGGGCTTGGGTGGAGGCATTCTCCTAGAAGGGCCCTAGGAGACTTTCAGGGACAAGTCGCCAGGGTTGGAGGAAACAAAAGAGGACAGCAGTGATTGAGTCCATGTCCTACTGCCCTCCTGGCCGGGGTCCACCCTGCTGTGAGATCCCTCCCCAGTGGGTGGAGGATCCCAGGGGAGCTGTGAGGGACTTGTGGGAAGCAGTGGACAGCAGGTGGCTGTAAAGAAGGGCAGGGTCTGACCAGGGCTTCATTTAAGAGCACTGGAGGGCCATAGGAGAGAGGGTGTGTGGGGACAAGTTTAGGTGTGGGTTCTAGACTGATCCCTAGATCTGGCGGTATAGGGTGCTGCAGTCTAGGAGACTTTAGGGAGAGAATTGGTGTGGGGTCCATGGAGAGATGCAGCACCTGGCAGTGGGTAGAGATGGGGGATGCTTCCACCCAAACCTGTGGACACACACCAAAGAGACCAAGACCCACAAAGACCTGGAGGGATCAGGCTCAGGGCAGCGGGACTAAGGGTCCAGGATGCTTGGCTGCATGTGGTTCGGGTGGGGCCTAAATTTGGGGCTACCTGCTCAGCGGCCTAGTTTGAGTGTGTGAATGAGTGGGTGAGAGTGTGAATGTATGTGAGCATGTCCATGTGTATGAGTGACTGTGTGAGTGTGCGTGAGTATGAGTTGGGTGTGAGAGTGTATGAGAGTGCATGTGAGTGTGTCACTGTGAGTGACTGTGAGACTCAGTGACTGTGAGAATGAGTGTGTGTTCACTAGCCTAAGCTGCCTGCTGCTGTCTTGGCACATGACCACAGACATGCAGAGCTGTGCCCTGCCTGCCTCTCCATGTTGTTGTCATGTGCCTCAGCATGTGTGACTCTGGTGTGGGGCCTGCTTCTGTGCTATGTGTTTGGGTCTGTCCATTTCTGGCTGTGTGTCACCATGTGGAGGTGGAGCCCTATGTCCACATGCCCCAGAAAGAAGCACTGGCCCCAAGGAAAAGCTAGATTATGGGTCTGGAACCTGTGGGCTCAGTCGAGCTCTCCCCTGGGTTCCTCTGGAAACCCCTGTGCTCCAAATCCACCCTGAATGTGTCTGTGACATTGGCATGTGTATGTGGCCTGTGTGCTGTGAGCTGTGTATGTCTGCAGTGCCTGGGAGTGCAACTGAGCTTGTGCTTCCTGGGAGTCCCTGGGAACCTCCTAGGAGAGTCTATGAGTGTCCCCTGTGACTAGGTGACTACAGAGGCAGGGTGTGCCTCAACATGTTCGTGTGTGTGAGTGTGCCTGTGTCTGGTAGGGTGCCTAGCTGCCTGGCTATATGCCATGTGTGCCTGTGTGTTTCTGTGTGTGTCTGTGTGTGAGTCCAGTGATGTGCCTGAATTCTTGAGTTTGTATTTCTGTGTGACTGTGTGCCTCTCTCTCTGTTTCTGACAATGTATTCCTGTGTATCTCTGTGTATCTGTCTGTCTAGTAGAGTGTTTAAATGCCTGAAGGTGTTTGCGTTTCTGGGTGTGCTGAAGGGCCTTATGTGTGTTTGTGTGTCTGTCCGGCAGTGTGTATGAGTGCCAGAGTATGATTCTGTTTCTATATTTGCCCGTGTGTATCTCTGTCTGGGTGTTCCTTTGTGTCTTCATATGTATGTCATTATGTGCCATATGTGCTTGTGTGGCCTATATGTGTTTGTCTGATGCCATGGGTGAATGCATGAGTGTGTGTATTTCTGTGTGTGTGTCTCTCTTTCTTTGTGTCTGAATTCCAGAGTGTGCTTGTATTTCCACATGCATCTGTATGTGTCTCTTTATGTGTATGAGCATGCTTGAATTTTTGAGTTTGTATTTCTGTGTGTGTCTCTCTGTGTCTGTGTCTGTGTTCCTGTGTGCTTTGTCTTTCTACGTGTGCCACTGTGTGCCTTTGTGTTCCGTGTGCTATGTGTGTGTATGTCTGTACATGTCCATGTGTTTCTTTCTGTGTGTGTCTGTATGTGGGTGTGTATGTGTGTATGTATCTCTGTGTTTGTATGTGTCTGTATGTATCTCTGTGTGTGTATGTCTGTGTGTTCATGTGTGTATGTCTGAACATGTCTGCCCAGATGGGGCCAAGTGGCTCCTCTCCCTGGGGTGGGCACTGGTGTCTGAGATGTTCTTTCTGTGGGGGGCACAAAGTAGTCCTCTCCGAGCTGATGAGGGCAGAGCATGGACATAGGTTGAGGGGACTGGGGTCAGGGTGAGGTGGGGGTGGACAGCTTCTTCCCATAGGGAACTTGACACTGATGGTGCAGGTTTGGATGCCAAGCAGCAAGGACATGGTTTGGGAATAGAGCAGGTGGGAGCTAAGGATGGAGGTGAGCGGAATCCTGCTGTGGGCCTGGGACGTTGTCATATGTGGGCCATATGAGCCTAGTTCCGAGTGGTGCTGTACACCCCTATTCCTGGGGGTTACACCTAGTCCTTTACTGACCCAGAGAGCCTTCTAATGGTTGTGCTGTCTCATTTCCTGGATAAGGCCCTAATCAATATCACCTCCACCAGGAAGCCTTGTTGGAAACACCCTGGGCACTTGGTCACTCTGGCTTGCCATGGATCCATTTGGCCATAGGCCTCAGCTCCTGTGTGCTTGGGTGTGTGTGTGTGTGGCGGGGGGGAAGGTGGCCAAGGCCAAGGAAAGCAATGGTCAGGAATTCTCCAAAACGCTGGCCCCAGCACCAGCTACCCTTCCCCCACCTCCTTCCCCAATGCAAATTGCCCACTGGTTCTGCCTCAGCTGAAGTTTCGGTCTCAGAGCATGTGGGGATTTCCATCCCAGTCCCCCCACCTGCTCTGTGGTTCCCATTTTCATCATTTTTAGAAATATTTGCAAACGTGTGTTTGTGCATGTGTGGAGAGGTGGGAGTGACAGCCGCAGCCCTGGGCCCACAGAGTCTTGTTTTTCAGATTTGGCTGGGGTGGGGGAGGGGGCTGGGAACCCTCCTGTGCTGCTGCATCCTCCCTAGCATGGGGGGAGCCACCCAGATCCTGATCTAGACCCCCAGTTTGTGTGATTCCTACTCTGGGAATTGTGTAGACTCATACTGCTGGTTGTGTTCTGGGGTGGAGGTGAGGCTGTGGTGGCCAAGAGCAGGGTCCAGGGCATTGCCTCCAGCCTCAGGCCAACAGCAACTCTGAGGACTGGTCAGTTATAAGATGGAACCCTTCCAGAACCTCAGTTTCCCTGAGCTGAGATGGGGCAGATGGGAGAGAGGAGCAGGTGAAGACCAAACCAAGGCAAAGCCAGGTGGGCTTGGGGCTAGTTGGAGCATAGCCCCCAGTGTCTGGCTGGCTCCAGAGCCCCTAGGAACTTCCTCTGCATACACACACACACACACACACACACACACACACACGTGTTAGCACATATGGGTACACCAACCCTCTACAACCCCTAGCACTGGCTGCCAAGAAAATATCATAAAAGCAGTCATAGGTAACTGTGAAAATGAGAGCTGACACTCAATGGGCATGGGGTGCAACAGCGCAATCCCCAGTACCTCCAGTGCAAATGCAGGAATGCAGAACATGGCCCCAGAGTCCCCACCTTCACTTCACAATCAGAACATGCAGGTCCAGGGAGGCAAGGAACTACTCTCCAGTGCTGCAACCCACACTCAGCTATGTTCCTAGTGTGTGTGTGTATGCATGTCACATGAGTGCACCAGTGTGTCTACATGTGTGAGCACATGTGTAAGCATTGGTGTGAGTATGTTGTGAAGATGTCACTCTGTGTATACATGTGTGAGCACATATCTGAGTGTGAGTGACTGGAGTGAGTGTGTGCATGTGTGAGAATGTGTGTGAGCACATGTGTGCATTCATTTGTGAATATGTGTGCATGGCAGTGTATGAGCACAAGAGTGTGTGAGCATGTGAGAATCCAGTGCATGTGTAAATGAGTGTGTGTCTGTTTCAGTGTGATTGTGTTAATCAACAATGTTTGTATATACTTGTGTGAGAGTGTGAGCATATCACCATGTGATAACCCATGAATATGCATGTAAAGTAAATGGTATAAACACATGTGCCCATGTAGAATTGTGTAGGTGTGTGCAGGTGTGAGAGACTGCATGCAGTTAAGAAAATGTGTGTGTGCATATATGAGGGTGTGCCAGGCTGTGTGCATGTGTATAGGTATGCATACATAGGTGTATGCATATGTATACTTGTGTCAAAGTGTGTGCATTTGTGTCTAGGTGAGTACATTGTGTGAAGGTGCTTGCAAGCATGTGTAGCCGTGTGTCTAGGCATGAGTAAGGGGGTGCAGATGTGTCTAGGTGTGTGCAGGCATGAGTAGGTGTGTGCAGGTGTGTAGGCAGGCTGAAATGTATCTTGATGTGTGTGTAGGCATGAGTAGATGTATGTAGGTGTGTAGGTGGATTTAGATGTGTCTGTGTGTGTGTAGTTATGTGTGCAGGTGTGTGTAGGTATAAAGGGATGGCTTGCATGAGGCCCAGTGAGCTCCTCTTAGCCCCTGGGCCTGGCCTATCCTCACCTCTTCCAGCACAGTGCCTCTGCTCACCAGTTCCCACTGCACCACCGGGGACAGGGATAGACATTGGTTGGTGAGAGCAGGCTGCGGTGGGGTGACCTGTGCTGCCCAGTACATCCAGGCCCTGAACAAAAGAAGACACTTGCATTCATGACAAGATGCCTGATGGTGGAGGGAGGCCAGGGGAGGGCATTTGTGGAGGACTGGTAGCCTGAGTAGAGGTGTACACCCCCAGCACTCGGGCCAGGTTGTGTGTGTGTGGGGCAGTGCAGGGACCTGTGTGACTCTTAGTAGGGGGTAGGTTTGCCAAGCACCACCCTGGACCAATTGGAGCCCCCAGACTCCCAGCCTTAAACAGAGTCCCTGATCCATGGAGGGAAAAAAGGGGGAGCATCCTCAAGAGCCTCTTGGGGGTCAGGACCACTATGTGGGTGGTCAGGGAGGGGTTGGTTTAGTGGCTTCAGCAGGGGAAGCCCAGGATTCAGGAGAGATGGCCCCAGATGTCAGCAGACCTGGACACCGAGACAGGCACATGGACAGGGGCCCAGGGGGATAGAGAACAGAGTGATTCTGACAAAGACAGACACCACCCAAGGGAGAGATGAGAACCAGGGAGACAGAGAAAGAGATTCAGGGACAGGCAGAGGGTGTAACTGCACAGATGCTGTGCTCAGAGCCACCCTTCTCCTACGCACGCATGTACCTACCCACACTGCACACCTCCACATCCACACCCACACCCATACCCTCACGCCAACACTTAACTCATACACTCGCACTCTAACACACACTCACACCGAAGCCAGCACTCACACCCACACCTCTAACACTTAAACTCACATACCTACATACACATCAAGAGCCACTCCTCATGCCCTCACAAACTCATATTGTAATACACTCATTCAAAGCTGCACCAACCCACTCACATGCACACATAACCTCAGAGACGAATACACATACCTGTACACCCTCACATACTTATAATCTCACACACAGATGAACAGATCACACCTCACAGACTCCTTTGTAAACACTTATACACACAGATACCCACAGCCATGTACCACCACAATCACATACTTATACATACCACACTCACATGCTGCTACACCACCCCACAGCACACTTACAGTAATCCTTTGTGAGGCAGCTTCACCTCCTACACCCTCACCCATACCCTGTAGAGATTAACACACAAATATCCACACAACCCTCAGATGTACTCAAATTCATACTCACACATATTCCAGAAGGCCCTTGGATAAATGCACTGATTTCCTCCCCCACACTCACATTATACTTACATGCACTGAAAACACACACTCACAAACTCAATCACTGAACTCACACACATTCACTCAAATACACGTTCACACACCCCCACACACTCATCCACATATATGCACTAAAACTCACACACAAAACTCACCCACATTCCACACTCCCTCCAAGTAGTTTGGGCTCACGGAGTCTCCAGGGGTCTCAGTTCCCCCACCCCTTACTATATGGCTGAGCAAAGTGACTGAGCATGTGGGTCCGAGTGAGAGAAGGTCGTCATTCCCTATCACACATCCACCCAATCCTTGCCCGGGGCCTGATGTCCCATCCTAAGGTGGCCACAGGCCCTCTTGCTCTGGGATGGATAGTGGGAGTACAGAGATCCCAGGCACTGGTTTAGGGAGGGACCCCAACACAAATGGTGGAAAGAACAAAGGCTGGAGGACAACAAGCAGCCATGAAGTTTGAGCCATCCTGGGTCAGGGTCTTAGGGCTTCTCTATGGGGGGAGGACTGAGCAGCAGTGCAGTCCTGCAACTGAGGGTCTGGCCTCTGTGGCTGTGGATGCCTGCCAAGCCACTTTCTCTGTTCAGTCATGATGCCAGCAGGAAAGCAGGCCCCTGAGCTCAGAGAGAAGCCACAGATCCACACAGAATCCCAAACACAGAGACGGGACACTGTGCTGGGGGGGTCACACAGACCCCAGGTCCAGTGGTCAGGACTTGGGCTGACACAGGGGTCCTCAGAATAGACTTGAAGTTCAGGAGGGGTCTCTGAGCATGTAATCACAGGGCAGAACAACACTTAATAACTAGGGGGTTTCCCAGGTTCCTGATGAGCTGGAGGACAGACTATCTTAGCCTCCCCTGGGTCCTAGGCCTGAGGTTGAAGGGTTTCCTATCCCTCTGCACTGCCCAACTGCTTCAGGGACCTTAAAACTGTCTCGGCAGACTTGGGCCCCATACAGGAATACTTAGGGCTTCTTTGGAAACCTGGATCCCATCTGCATCCCTTTAATGCCTCACAAATAGGGTGGTGTCTCCACCCATTCTGGGCTGCTGTTATGTCTGCACATGGGTTTGGAGCACTTGGGGACTGTGGGAGCATCAGGAATTGAGGGGCTGAGCTAGCATAAGGGGCTGGCAGAGCATGTGGGGGTGAGGGGCTGGGGGCTGGCCTGGGATTCAGAGTGAAGGTGTGAGAACTGGGTGGCCAAGCTCTGCTGATAAGTTTCAAGCATTCACACATGTTGGGGAAGGAGAACAAGGGGCCCACGGTTGTCTCCTGCCTGCATGGATCAGTATCACACATGTTCATTGGTGTCCACTGCCCCTCGTCCCCAAATCCCCTTCCTGCATTAATCGGGGATTGTTTGAAGCCAGAGGGGTTGGTTTAGGAGGGCAGGAGTGCAAGACAACAAGGTTTCAACCTGAGCAGCTGGACTTTGGGGGTGGGATGTCGGGTCCCCAGAATGAGTGTCTGAGGTGTATTGGTTTGAGAAGCCCAGTGCACAGTTCATGGAAAGGCCCAAGGCAGTTGCCTGGGAAAGCCAGGGGTTCAGGGCAGGCATCCACTTATCCCAATCTTATGCCCCATCCCCTGTGAAGTCCCAGATGGCATGAGGTTTCATCTGTGAAACACTCAGCATGTGTCTCTCAAAGATTGGGAAGATTTTAAGAGCAATTCACCCCCAGTGTCCCTCTTAAGTAATAGCTTGTAACTTTTCAGTTACAAGTGCCCATGGCACATCAATGTGTGAGGGGCCCAAGGGTCTCACAGGGGCTGCTGGAGGTGTGTTTACCCTGTTGTACCTGTGCCCTCTCTCCCCTCTTTCCCCTCCCTCCCCTTCATTCCCTCCCTCCCTGCACTGTCTGTTGCCTGGCCCTTTGCCCTTCCAGGTCCCCATTCTTCACATGGATCTTGTCTCTGTCCCTGTCCTTATCATACTGAGACCCAGAAATTGGAATTCGGGGTGGAGGGGTATCTGAGAAGGTTTCTCTTCCCTCAGCCCAACTGGGCTGACCTTCAGCTGCTCAGGAGCCAGGGGCTTAGTGGCTATATGCAATTGCTGCCTTATTCGGTCAGTCCCGGACTTGGCTATATTTGGGAGTCATGGGTGTCTCTGAATAGTGCCCACGCCGGCCCTTTCCCAGGTGTTCAATGGGGTCAGTATGTAGTGCAGCCTGGGCCTTACTGATTCTGGTGTCTCTAACTTGGACCTACTGGCCTAGACACATCATATCACTAAGGGTTTTAGGGTAGCCATCTCCTATTTCTCTCATTTCTTCATCATTTACTAGCTGGGACTCTTCTCAGAGGAGGAAGTCACTCATCAGCTATTAGATGACTGTGGACTACAGTTCACCCAGGAAATGAGCTATTGCATAATTCATTCCCTCTTTTGTTCCAGTTCAAGAAAGGGAGAAATACAAGGAGATACAGAGGCAGATAGATAAGAGACAGAGATAGAGAGATAGAAGCTGAAATGGACATGGGGGGGAGACAGAGACAGGAAGGAGGAGATTGAGCTGGATAGAAAGACAGAGAGAGATGAATAAAGGGAGATAGAGAAGGAGATAGAAGAGGAGGAGAGGGGAAGAAGGGGAGAGAAGTGGAGGGAGACAGAGACTCTGGGGAAGGCTACAGAAGTAAAGGAAAACACAGAGGGAGACAGACAAAGAGTTGGAGAGTGAAACAAGATGGCAGAAGAGAAAAACCCAGTAGATGGGGACAGAGACAGGGAGAGACAGAAGTGGAAATATGGCCAACCCAGTGATAAGGTGTTAGCTAAGACAGATATTCAGTCAGCTCTCTAGACTCACAGACAAACAACAGAAGCCTTAGAGGAGAAAGGGGTGAGCAGAGAGACAGAACACTAGACTACAATGGAAAAATTGACAGGGATGGAGCAGGAGCAGAAAGCCTGACTCTGATGGACAGATAGGTCAAGGGGTGGGTGGTAGAGAGAGGCAGGGACACTGAGGGGAAAAGAGGCAGAGGTTTAGACAGAGGGAGACAGAAGGTGAGGCAGGGGGAAACCTAGGCAGAAGGAGCTGGAGGTTTGGATAAGGACAGGGACAAGAGAAAAGGGACATGGGCAGGGCAGGGGCACAGGGCAAATGTAGGACACAAGGCAGGTGGCCAAGGCATGGTGTGAGGTCATAGGGCAAGGATCAGGGGTCAGGGGCAAGAGGAACAAGGCATGAGGCAGGAGCATGGAGCAGGGACAGAGCAGGCAGGCCAATGAGGCTTCAGGGGCCCCAGTGCCTGGTTGAGGGTACCTTGTCCCTCTTACCCTTCTCTGTGACTTAAGACTGGCCCCCTCACTCTGCTGAAGCTCATAGTCCTTGATTATGAAGTGGGAACCCTAGGGCCTGAAGACTGAGTGGGAGACGGGGGCCCAGGGACACACATTACGACAGATAGCCTTGGTGCTGCAGTGAGGGTAGACCATGAGTGGTGAGGGTGGTCCATGAGCCTATGGGCCATGGGATACGTCTCTGCCCCCACTGTCTCCAGGCTCCTGGGGCCGGTCCATGAACAGTGAGTTGGTCCATGAGCCTATGGGCCATGGGATACGTCTCTGCCCCACTGTCTCCAGGCTCCCTGGGGCTGGTCCATGAGCCTGTGGACCACAGTACACAACTCTGTCCTCACTGTTTCAAGGCTCCCTGGGGCTACAGGTCTGGCAGTGGGACCTTGAGATCCTAAGTAAACTCACTCCTCTGCCCCTTCATGGCTCTCCCACCACTGCAGCATTTGGGAAGCAGGTGGTTGGGCTTACCTGGGGGGCTACCCCTCTGGGGGCCCTGGGCCACACTGATAGAAACAAGTGGAGAAACATTTTAATTCAATAGCCCCCTTTGCAGGGTGTTCACTGTGTTATGGACCCAGGGTCTGCGAGATGGAAGCTTGCCCTATCAGAAGGGGCTGAGGGCTACTCCCACCCTCAGAGGTCCCTGGATCCTAAGGTCTGGGATGGCCTGGTTACACTGGGCATGGGGGGTGGGGATAGGGGTGGCTGTGGCTGCAGGTGCGGGATCTGTGCAGGCTATTTCTGAAAACAACCTCAGAGTGAGAAACATGTTTTTTTTTTCAGTATGGAACAAACACCCATTTGCATGCACCCTCAAGGGTGAAATTGGCCCCAAATGAGTAACTTAGGGAGAACCTGAGACTGCAGCTCGGTGCACCTGTCTTGGGTGGGGGTGGAGCAGCAGGACCCAGACCAGGGACCCCGAAAACTCAGCCCCCCAGCCTGCACTCCCAGGCTCGATCCTCTTGGATATCCCACAGCATCTCTCTCAGGTCCTAGACAGGTCATGAGGGAGGGGGCAATCCCATTTCTAGGCATATGCCCCAAAGAATTGAGAGCAGGGACGTGAATAGATATTTTTAAGGTAATGCTCAGAGCAGCATTATCCACAATTGCCAAAGATGAAAGCAACCTGAATGCCCATCAACAGATGAACGAGTAACAAAAATGTGGCCTATCTGTACAATGGAATATTACTCAGCTTTAACAAGGAATGAAGCACTGATGCACACTGCACCACAGAGAACCTTGAAGACATTATGCTAAGGGAAATAAGCCAGCACACTCAGATAAATACTGTGTTATTCCACTTATAGGAAATATACAGAAATAGCAAATTCATAGAGAGAAAGCATATTAGAGGTTACCAGGAAATAGGAAGAGGGGAAACAGGAGTTTATGCCAGGAGCATCCAAAGTGACTATTTTGGAAATTTTGAAATAAAATTTTAAAAATGATTAATTACTGCCATGCCCGAGGACCCGGGTTCGATTCCAGGTGCCTGCCCATGTTAAAAAAAAAAAGATTAATTACATGTTATATGAATTTCATCTCAATTAAAAAGAATCCCTTGGAAACTCATGAACTATCTTGATATTTTGAAGTCTGGAAAGAAGTAGGAATGAATCTGGCAATGCCCCCTTTCCTGTGTAAACTGTGCTCCACAGTCTAGTAGTTGATGAGTGAATGCCTCCTTGGATAGGATCCCAAGCTCGTAAATGAAGAAGGAATGAGAGAAATAGGAGGTGGCTATCCAAAAATCCTTAGTTATATGATGTTTCTAGGCCAACAGGTCCAAGTTAGAGATACTAGAATCAGTAGGGCCCCAGGCTGCACTGCATACTGACCCCGTTGAACACCTGGGAAGGGGCTGGCATGGGCTCTATTCAGAGCCCTCCATGACTGCCACGTGCTGCATAGTCTGAGACCCACTGAATGCGCAGTGATTGCACATATTATAGCCACTGAGCCCCTTGCTGCTGAGCATCTGAGGGTCTTCCCAGATGGGCTGAGGAAAGAGAAACTTTCTCGGATTCCCCCTGAGTCCTGCTTCAGGTCCTGGAATGACAGAGACAGAGGCAGGGACAAGATCCAGGTGATGAGTGAAGAACTGGAAGGGCAAAGGGCCAGGTGTCTTCAACAGACACTGCAGGGGAAGGAAGGGAGAGAGGAGATGGAGGGTCTTCCCCAGCCCCTCACCCACTTATGCTCCCCCTACGTCTCACCCCTTATGTTCCCCTAGCCCTCATTCCTTTAGTGCTCCCTGCTTCCACCCTGACTCCTGTGTCCCATCTCTACAAGGCAGCTATTGGAATGTGTCCACAGCAACGGCAGAGGCAGCGTCACTGCCCTCTCATTCTATACAATTGCACCTCTACCCCTTCATGGCTGACCCTGCAGCTGTGTCACCATCCCTGGCCTGTGTCCATAACATTGGGCTCTATCTGTCCCTGGGCACCAGTCTCCAGGGTAGAAACCATTTCTGTCATCCCTGAGAGTCTTATCTCCTGGAGCCTCCATACCCATGTGCAGATATATCAGTGACCAAAGAGGGGTGAGGACACCACCATGCGTGTGAGCTGTGAAGTGGAAGGCAGAGAGGGGGTCCAGGCAAGGTGTCCCTGGGATAGATCGATGGTCCTAGAGGTCATGGGATTGGGGCAGAGAAACAAAATTCTTCTGAGCTCAGGCCTGGGGTCCAGGAGAGACTAAGAGAGTCCATTGTCTTTCTTACCAGTTACCTTACTCCCCATCTTCCTGAGGGTCTTTCTGTCCCACAGCTGCATGCCCAGAGTTCTCTCCTGTCTAGCGAGCCTGTTCTGGAGGCCACTGTGTCAGCCCAAGGCCTGAGCCCTGGACCTAGAGTCCAGTGTTCAAGAGTCCAGCCTTTTCCCTGTGAACTCCAGCATGTTTTTCCTTGTGTTTGTGGTCTTATGTGGGTCTGTAGGTTCTTTTTGAACCCAGGATTCTTTTCCTTGCTGGCACTGTAACAGAGAATGGAGCAGGTGGCTTGGAGGCCATCCATAGACACAGGAGCTGGGTGGCCAGACCTCGGGGTGCAGGGCTCCTTTGCTGCCAAATCATCCCCCTACTACAGAGCCCCAGGCCCTGACCCAGGATGGCTTGACCCTCACAGCTGCTGGTTATTCTCCAGCCACTGTCTACTCTTTGTTGGGGGCCTTCCCTGAACCAGGGCCTGGGGACTCTGCACCCCCGATAGCCCACTCAAAACAGTAAGGCCGGTACCCCAGGTCCTGAGCCAGTTCAGGGTGAATGGGTGATAATGAGTGGTGGATTGCTTATCCAATCTGGGTGACTCAGACCCCTGACTGGGGTATGTTGCTTGGCACCAAAGGAAGGGGTTGGGGGAGTGAGCCTGAGCACAAAGTGCTTGGAGAGAGTGAGAGGGGTGGGTGAGTGTGTTTGTGAATATGTGAGTGAATGTGTGTGGTTTGCCAGTATCTGTGAGTATGTGAGTGAACATATGAGTGAATATGTGTGCAAATTAGTGAATGTGGATTTGTATGTGTATATTTTAGTATGAGTGAATGTGTGAGTGTGGGGTGACTGTTGTGTGTGTACAAGTGAAAGTGATTTAGTGTGATTGAGTGTATGTGTGAGTGTGGGGAGATTGGTGCCTTATTAAGGGTGTTCCTGGAATGTACTTGTGTGATCGTGAGTGTGTGTTTAGATATGTGTATGGCGTGTGTGTGTGTGTTTGGGTGGATGCATGTGTGTGGAATGAGGTGTTTGAGGGATTTTTGTGAATGTTTCTTTATGCAGTTGTGCAGCAGAATGTGAGTGTGTGTATGTAATCAATTATATGAGTGTTTCTGAGTGTGCCTTTTTCTGCATGTTTGTGTGTATTTTGGGGTGAGAATGTCTGACAAGGTGTTTCTGTGAATGTGTGTTCTGTGTGTGGGTATGTATTTGGATATCTCTGTGATACATGGCTATTTGTGTGAGTGTGATTGCACGAGTAAGTGTGTAAGTTCACTTCTGTGGATGTGTGTGTATTAGTCTGTGAGTGTGAGAGAGATTTGCACTGATGTCTGGACCCATGTTGCTAGATCATTGTCTTTGCTCTCTTCTTAATCATTCCTCCAGGCAACTCTGTGCCCATGATGCTCTATTTCTATCCCAACGTGTATCTCCCTGTATGTCACAATGTTCCTGTCTCTTTCTCTCCTGTCCCCAGCTCTTTTGGTCTCCCCATCTCTCTCTCTCTTTGTCTCCCCATCTCTGTCTCTTTATCTCTGCAACTCTGTCTCTCTCCCTCCTTGTCTGTGTTTCTCTATCTCCCCATCTCTCTTTCGGTCTTCCTGTATCTGTCTCTGTCCCTCTGTATCCCTGCCCAAGTCTCTGTCCCTCTGTTTCCCCTGCCTCCATCCCTGTTTTTGTTGGTCTTTCTCATTGTCTCTATCCTTTCCTGTTCCTATCCCCATCTCTGTTTCTGTCTCTCCCTCAACCTTCAGTGAACTCAGGTTCCTGGTAGCCCTTAGCCCCTGTGGTATGTATGTCCCAGATCACAGTCCTGGCTGACAGGGTCATGTCCCCCAGTCTGCCCAGACTGTGGGGGATAGAGATGTGAAGTAAGGAAGAGGAAGGGCATGTGGGTGTTACTGCACTGACCTAGGGCCAGAGCCCAGTTGTGGGTCTGCAAAGCAAGCAATACCTGGGACCTGGCTGACACTGGCCAGCCCTAACTGACTGGGTTGATGGGGTTGGTGTGGGGTAGGGGCTGGACTTCTGCAGACCTGGGGCAGTTCACTGTCCTCTAAGGGCTCTCCCAGAACTCAAGCCACCTGGCCAGGTCTTGGTTTGGGAACTGTATCTCAGAAACACTGCCCCCCTGGCCAGGACACCTGGGCTGTGCTCATAATGACTCAGCTGCCTAAGGGGCTATTTTGGGGGTTTCGGCAGGTGATGGGGCACAGGAGGCTTGAGAAGAAAGAGGAAAACAAGAGAAAATGAACACCATACCTAACTAGCCTCCTCCTTCCTGTTCTTGTCTTCTACACCCCACTGCACTTCCTCATGGAACCCTTCTGCCTATTACCCCTCAGGCTGGGGTTCTAGCCCCTCTTCTAGCCCCTACAAGAACAGCTGTAGAAGAGGCTCAAGAAGACCTGGCCACTGAGCCTGATGGTTTCTTCAACAGGCCAGCATGGTACCTAAACACTGGCCTTGATGGAGCTTGACATGGGGTGTCATAACTCAATCCATTAGGCAGTGCATGGACCAAGAGGATCTCCTGATCCCTTCGAGCCTCCTTGCTCACCTAGAGGACCCCTTCCTAATGAAGTATATGGAACAGGGCAGAGCACAAAAAAGCTAAGTCCCTGAGCAAAGGGACTGAGGCTCAGAACATGTCACAAGGGGTCAGGAAAATGGACTAGAGATCAGAACAAAGGGTTAAAAGCATAGGACAAGATCTAAGGGTGCAAGAAAATGGACAGGACCAGGGCTCAGTGATGAAGACCAGGTCTGAGTGATAAGGACCGGGGCTGAATGATCAAGACCATGGCTGTATGACCAAGACTAGTTCCATTGATTAGGAATAGGGCCCAGTGATCAGTACAGGGTTGTGCAGTCAGGACCATGTCTTTAGATCAGGGATAGAGCCCAGTGATCAGGACCAGGGCCTCATAGCTAGGATCAAGGCTCAGTGATGAAGACCTGGTTCAAGTGATCAGAACCAGGGTCCTGGGAATGGACCAAACCCCATTGATCAATACCATTTCTTGGTGTTCAGTACCAGGGCACAGTGGTTAAGACCAGGGCTGAGTCATCAGGACCAGTTTCATGTGATCAAGTCCAGGGTCCTATGAAAGGGCAGAGGGCCCAGTGATTAGGATTGGGGCTAAGGGATCACAACCAGGACCCAATTATCAGGACCAGGGCCCAGTGATCAGGACCAATACACAGTGATCATGACAAGGGCCCAGAGTCCAGGAGAAGTTCCTTGGGATCTGACTCAGGGTCTGGGTTCTGTTTGGGGACAGGTATTGCTAGTCTCTTGTGCAGGCTAGCACTGGCTCCTGGTACTGGAATCATTTTGTACTGGGTAAAGTCAGGTTTAATTTGGAATGGTGGTGATCCCTCTCTTCATCCACCCTCTCTGTGTCTCCCAGAGACCATATGGCGGGTGTACTGCAGCTCTGATGACACTGATCTCTCCTCTCCCTTTTATCCCCTCATATGGAGTTCTGAGATCGTATTTAGGGTCAATTTATTGCACCAGGGAGGTATATTTGGGAAGTGGTGGGGAGGGCGCCTTTACAGCAGGGGAGCTCTGGCATCTGGAGCAGGGCTTCTCCAGGGTCCTTTAGGAGGTTCATTTCTCACCTGTGAACACAAGAGGCACTCATTAGACCTGGCTGGGAAAGCTCTTGAGTATGGGCAGCATCCTTGTGGGAAGCCCAATTCCAAACCAGGTCTGGCCCATGGGAGACTGCACCCTGAGAATACAGCACCTGTGAGTAAGATCACATTCTGATCTCACTCTCTGAGAGCAGAGGTCCCTGTGGTGGGAAAAGCCAGCTATTCCCTCCAGGCCCAGCATCCACATCCCCACTGCACCACTTGAGCCCTACCCCCCTGGGAACACACCTGAGTCCTTTGGCTCCTGCTCAGTACTGGGGCCCCACCCTGCCCCCGGGTGGGCCCCGCACACTTGTCACGGTCAGTGCTGTGCTGTAGAAGAGGCTCAGCAAGAACAGTGTGAGCAGAGTGACAGTGGTGGGCCACAAGCTGGCTCCTGGGACCTCTTCTTCCAGGCTGTCCTGCTGTGGATCCTGTACCACCCATGGAAACATCTCCTGACAATCTGTAAGACACTGTGGGCCTGCAAGGCCCAGACATGTGTGGGCAGGGGCTTGAGCCAGAGCTGGCCCCTCCTGTGCCTCCCAAGTCTGGGACATTATCTCACGTCTGACCTAGCCTCAAGAAGAACAAGGAGGCAGGTCCCCGGGTAAGGGACCAAGACCCTTGTAGCTCCTGAGATGGCTGAGGACTACTGTTTCTGAGGGTCTCTTGAGTCTCAGACCTCTCTGTGTACTTAGCCAATACTCATTGAGCTTTTGCTCTGAGCTGGCCTTGCCTGGGCCCTGGGGCCCAGAGAGGACCCAGGTCTGAGTCTGCAGTTCAGCATGCCAAGAGCTTTATAGGGCATGCCCAGCCCCTGCTACCCTATTTGGGAATATGTCTGAGGATTACAGGGATCATAAGGAGGGATGAAGTGGAGGCCAGCAGTTCAGGCAGCCCCACTGTCTTCAGGGTCCCAGGCACAAATCACCCATATTATATGGGAGTTGTACCCACTTATTATATGCTGATACATCCCATTATCCATTCACCCATCTGCCATCTACTCATCCCTCCATCCATCCACAGTCTATTCACCATTCTTTCTTTCCCTCCTTCCATTCACCCATCCATCTACTCATCTATATACTCATCCATCCATATATCAATCCATCTGTCCACTCACCCATGCATTATATATTCTGTGACCATCCTCTCATCTGAATGCTACCCATCTGTTGATTCAGTCCCACATCTATTGATTTTCCTTCCCTTCTGCTCCCTTTAGAAAGCTCCTCCTTTGGGCCAGTCTCCATGTTGGGTTTCATAGGTGGCTTTCCTTATGAGAGTACTTTCCTGGCTGGCTGCTGTCTTCCTTACTGAGCTTTGGGAGATTGTAAACTTGGGGGTTGAGTGGTGGCCTCTACACACCTTGGCCTTGAGATTGGAGAGAGGCAATCACAGAGCCAGGTTCCCTAGGGAGGTCCAAATGTCTCTGAGACCAAAGCAGAATCCCCACCGCCCTCTTGTGGGAGTCCAGGTGTAGGTGTTCCTCTTGCTGTTATGGGACTTTCCTCTTTGGGCTCTGTCTCTCCAGGCAGCCCAACTTCTGTCAGGAGCTCCAAGCAGGAGCTGCAGGACTACAGAGAGTCCCTGGCTGGGAACCGTCTTTCTGGTCTTCTTTTGACCTCCCTCCCTTTCCTGCCCCAGACCTGTTCATTGTTTCGGCCATACTTTGACTCAGGAAAGGATAGGGTACTTTAGTCTGGGGCCAAGCAGGAAGCAGGGACTGTTGAGAAACGTCTGTGGAATTGGTCCCTGAGCTGTGCATTGCTGGGTACATGGGGGTAGGGGAAGGAGAACACGATATGATGGGAGCAAGGTGGGAGGGCGGGGCTGGAGAAGGTTCAGGAAGGGGATTGGGGTTAAAGCCAAGAGGGAACCTGTCTGGGGGTGGGGCTCCCCTTTCCTGCCTGGAGCTAGGATCTGGGTTGTGAACTTCCGGCATCTGTAGTGGATTTGGTCCATGTGTGTGCACTTGCACATGTGTGTATGTGTGTGTGTGTGTGCATGTACACGTGTTCATGCCTATAAGGCAGAGCGGCATAGGGAGATGGGAAGGCTGCTCTAAGGCCAGGAGGTAGCCTGGTTGTTCTGAGGCTGCCCACACTGAACGTAGCTATAGGGGTTAGTTACCAGGGCATCCCCTTTTCCCAGTGGTGTCCCTGGAATCCAGCTCCCCTTCATTCCATTGCCTAATCCCCCCATGACTTTTTCCCTTCCATGATGTCACCAGTCTCTTTTCTGTTGCTTTGTTCTTCTCCCACTCTCTCCAATCCCTCCTCAGCTGCAGGGGAGGCCTTTCTAAGATACAAACAACCATGTCACATTTTATCTGCCCTCTCAGAAACTTCCCAGGGAGCCCACTGCCCTTGGGATTAACCAGGCTGTGCTTGTCTTGGCCTGCTTCTTGCTCAGCTCCCTGTGCCACACACAGACACACTCACGGTCTGTGCACTCACACAGACACATTCACGGTCTATGCACTCACACAGACACATGCTCACAATCACAGACACTCACATAGCCTCTCACACACACAGGTTCACCCTCAATGAAATGTAGACATGTGAAAATGCTGGGCTGAGAGGGGAAGCCTAGGTTCCAAGATGGTCAGGGAAGGGGATTGCTTTTTCCTCGCGGGGCTGTCCCCGCCCAGCATGCTGCAGACCCTTAAGATGGACAGACAAGAAGTTGGATGGAAGACTGGGTGCTGCTTCTGGTAAGCACAGTGTTTATTCAAGAGAGGTGGGAGTGGGAGTGTGGCTCAGTAGCAGACTCCGTCCACCTCAGCCATGACCACAGACACATTGACATGGGTGGGTTTACCCGACAAGCGGTTGATGGTCTTCTGAGTGAAGGCCAGGGGCAAGGCCTCATGGCCCACCATGCAGGAGAAGTTTTCTCCCTGTTGCCAGTCCTCAGATGACACACGTAGGAGACTGGTCACGATGAAGGTGTTGGCACCCTGGTTAGACTCCTGCTTTGGGGCCCAGGTCACATAGTCCTTGCGGGGCAGCTCCTCATTCTCTCGCAGCCAGCGTATGATAAGGTCATCAGGGTAGAAGCCCCGTACCACACAAGTCAGTGTCAAGCGCTCGTTCAGGGCCAACTCCTCCGACGGCGGCGGCAGTAGGTGGACCTGGGGACGGAAGCTGTTCCCTGGAGAGTGGGGAGAGCTGGGGTCAGGGGTCTGGGAGAGAAACCTGCTGGGCATTGCAGGCTGCATCCTGACCCCCTGACCCGAGCTTCCCCTCTGGAAAATGTGGAAGGGGGCACCCCAGCCAGGGGAGCTGGAGGCAGGAGGCAAATTTGCAGAATGCCAGTCCAGGCCGCACCTGAGGATTTGGTGAGGGTGAGGGGCTGCAGGCTCTGGGCCTCGGGGTGGACGGCTGAGCAGGTGAAGGTGTCCCCACGGTTCCATGGCTCGGCACAGCCTGGTAGTACACTGGACACGCTGTAGCATCCACAGGAGTCTCGCTCAGGTGCTGCCTGGAAGGCATCCTTCCCGCCCAAGGGATGCCAGGTGAAGGTGGCACCTTTGGGGTCTTTCAGGCCACTCAGTGTGCACTTAAGGCTGGCGTCTGAGCCCAGGAGCAGGTCCTCGAGGGCCGGCCGGTGCAGTGACAGATGGGGTTGGCAAAACGAGGCACAGAGAGCAGGCGGTGTATCTAAGAGAAAGCCCTGACAGGTCAGCCCTCCCTGGCCCAGCAACCCACTGGGCGGCTGGGAGAGAGGATGGAGGAGGACATGGGGTTTGTGCTCTGAACATGGGACATGGAAGGTTGTGGCCCCACCCTCTCCAGACCCCTCCTTGGGGCTGCCCTCTGACCTTTGCAGGGCACAGTCACATCCTGGACTAGGTTGGATTGGTCGGTTTGTTGCTTCACGTGGCAGACGACAGAGGCAGTATCCGGGCACTGGGCAGCTGGCAGGGTAAGCAGGCTGCTCATGGTGTACAGGGAGTCCCCAGAAGCCTGCACTGCCGGGAAGTTTCTGATGGAAGCGTCCTTTCCACTGTAGCTCCAGTTCACTGTCACAGTGTTTGGGAGGTATCTCTGCACCAGGCAGCCAACGGCTACTTGTTCGTCTGTGCCTCTTTGGCTCAGTGGGAAGACCTTGGGTTTAGTTACAGGGTCTGGAACACAAGGGAGACACTGTCATGAGGCCTGGGACATGGTCAACATACCATGTTGATGGTGGGCAGTCACAGTTATCCTGGGCCCTTCACCACAGGGACTGAGGACAGCACTGCCGATTTCTCTCCATTACACAGCAGGAAACTGACCCAGGAAGGTTTAGTAACTGCCCCAAGGTCACACAGCTGGGAAACCTGATTCCAGCAATACTATTTCTTAACATGGTCCTCATTTGCAGACATTTTAGCAGCAGTTACTAAAAAGGCTTTGCCATTTACCAGCAGAATTGCTGAGTGTGCCCTGATCCTCACTCTCTACCTATGCCATGGACATAACTATACTTCCTGCCTCCCAGGCTTTGGGGGATAATGTGGCATCAGATGACAGTGAGCCCAGAGAATGGGGCTCAGGCAGGGCAGAGTAGTCTATTCTTAAAGCTCAGCCTATACAGAAAGGCCTACTTCCTGTTTTTAGAGACACACTGAGAGGGGAGGAAACCTTGCCTGTAGGTTTTCCTGTCTCCCACTTCCCTTATCAGGCTCCTACCCTGACCTTCTCATCACTCTGCCTTCACCCCTAGCCCTTAAATGGGCAAGAGTCAACCCTGTGGTCTAAGAGGGTCTAGAGGCCACAATTCAAACCAGTATCCTTCTGCACAAAGCATGCTATGCCCACCTATACATCCCCAATCTCTTTCAGAACAGCTGGCGAAAGGGAAAGAGCCTTATCCTGAGACCACTTGGCCTTCAGAGAAGGTCCCGAAGAAAGACAGGTGAACTTTCCTGGAGCTCAAGTTTCTGGGGTCCAGGCTACTCACCACTAACTGCTTCCTACTCACCTGGAACCCAGAGCTCAGCCCATCAATGCCCAATATTTTCAGCCTTCTGTATTCAGCCCATCATAGCCTCACCACTCCACTGCTACCTAGTGCTGACCAGCCCAGACAAGCCAAACTTGGTTTAGTTTAATTCAGTCCAGGTCTTCTCAGTTTAACTCAATCTATCCAGCAGTTGGTCTAATCCAGCCCAGGCTAGTCAGTTCAGCTGAACACAGCTCAGGCCCATTCAGCCCAGCCCAATTCAGACAGTTCAACTCAGTACAATTCACCACAGCTGAGGTCAGCCCAGTAAAGCCCAGCTCAGCCCAGCTCAGCCCAATTCAGCTCAGCCCAGTTCTGTTCAGCCTAGCTCAGCCCAGTTTGGTTCAGCTCAGCTAGAACATCTCAAACCAACTAAGCTCAAAGCAGCCCAGTCCTGCTCAGATCAGCTTATCCTGTCTGTTCAGTCTTGCCTAATACAGACCACCTCAGCCCAGTCCAGTCCAGCCTAGCCCACTCATCCTAGCTCAGTTCAGCCAGCTCTGCCTACCATTACCCAATTCAGCCCAGCTCAGCTTAGATTAGCCTACCACAGCTCAGCCCAGATCAACCTCAGCTCAGCCTGTTTAGCTCAGCCTAGCCTAGCCTAGCTCCGACCACTGCAGAATAGCTTAGCCCAGTCATGCCCAGTACAGCCCATCTCAGCCCAACTCAACCTTCCCAGCTAAGTTCAGCACAGTTTAGCCAAGCTCAGCCCAACTCAGCCCAGCCTAATCCACTTCAGACTAGCCCAGCCCAGCTCAGTCCAGCCAGCCCAGCCTAGCCTTGCCAAGCTCAGCCCAGATCAGCCCAGTTCAGCTCAACTGGACTATCTCAGACCAACTAAGTGCGAACCAGCCCAGTCCTGCTCAGATCAGCCTATCCCGGTACTGTTCAGTCTTGCCTAGTACAGCCTATCTCAGCTTAGCCCAGGCTGACCCAGCCCATTATGCCCAGTTCATTCCAGCCCAGGCCTGCCCAGTACAACACAGCCCATTCCAGTCAGCTCAGTCTACCCTTGCCAAATTTAGCCCAGCTCAGCTCAGATGAGCCTACCTCAGCTCGGCCCAGATCGACCAGCTCAGCTCAGCCTGTTGAGCTCAGCCAGCCTAGCCTAGCTCAGGCCACTGCAGAGCAGCTTAACTCAGTCTTGTCCAGTACAGCCCATCTCAGCCCAGCTCAACCTTCCCAGCTAAGTTCAGCCCAGCCCAGCGAAGCTAAGCCCAACTCAGCCAACCTAACCCATCTTAGTTCAGCTCAACCCACCTCAGCCTAGCCCAGTCCAATCCAGACAACCTAGCCTAGCCTCACCCAGCTCAGCACAGCTCAGTCCAGTTCAGCTCAGCACTTTTAGGCCTAGCCAAGCCCTGCCCAGTCCGACACAGCCCGGCCAGCTCAGCCCCTTCCATCCCATCTCACTGCAGCTCAGCCCAGTTTGGTCCAGCTCAGTCTAGCCCAGCCAGCCCAGCCTAACTGCCCAGTTCAGTCTAGCTAAGTCTAGCTCAGCCTAGTTCAGCTCAGCCCTGTTTATCCCAGCTCAGGCCAGATAAGCCCACCTCAACTCAGGTCATTCCACCTCACCTCAGTCAGCCCAGTCCAATCCACCTTAATCCAACTCAGCTCACCTCAGCCTAGCTCAGCTCAATCCAGGCAATCCAGTCTAGCCTTGCCCAGCTCAGCACAGCTCAGCACAGCTCAGCACAGCTCAGCACAGCTCAGCACAGATCAGCACAGCTCAGTACAGCTCAGCTCAGTTCAGCTCAGCTCAGCCCAGTTCACCTTAGCCCAGCTCAGCCCACTTCAGCAGAACTTAGCCCAGTTTTGCTCAGCTAGGTTCAGTTCAGCTCAACCCAACTAAGCCCAAATAAGTCCAGTTCAGCCAGCCCAACCCACTCAGCTTAATCAACTCAGCTTAGCCAGTAAGCCCAGTTCTGCTCAGACCAGCTTAGCCCAGTTCACCTTAGCCCCACTCAGTCCACTTCACCTTAACCCCATTCAGTCCACTTTACCTTAACCCCATTCAGCCCAGCTAAACTCAAATAAGTTTAGTTCAGCCAGTCCAGCCTAGCCCAGTCCACCCTGCTCAATCAGCTCCGCTTAACTAGTCATCCCTATTCTGCTCAAGCCAACTCAGTCCAGTTCACCTTAGCCCCACTCAGCCCAGTTCACCTTTAGCCTTATTCAGCCCAGTTCAGCTTAGCCCAGCTCAGCCCAGCCTATCCCAGCCCGCTCCAATACTCCTCACTGCAGCCTCTACCCTGTGGTCTCCTTAGGTCTCAATGGTGTCTACCTTTCTCCTTCTCCATTCTTGCATTGGTGCCTGTTCTCCATTATCCTCATCCCAGAGGACTCAGGCTCAGTATCAGCCTGTTTGAGGCTGTAGGCTCCTCTGTACAGATGGGAGATGGAGGCTGGAGACCAGTTGGAACCCACCTGTCCCAGGCTGTCGGAGGGTTCACTCTGCTCACAAGACCCAGATGTCCTTCAGCCAGGCAGTCCCTGTACTGCAGATCCATCTCATGGCCATCTGTCTACCTGTCCCTGAGGTGTTGGAGTGGGGACGGAGGCCTAGGCCTGTCCAGGTGCTGCCCTGGTTGCTCTGAGGCCTTCATAGACCCCTGTCCTATTCTCCACTGATTCTCCACTGATGGGGTGAGGCTGGGTGGGATGAGCTTGGGGCCCCCTGACTCTGGGGAGGGCAGCATGACTGTGTGTCTGGTCCACAGCTCCCAAGTTGGCTCAGTATGGTCACTTGCCCACTTCCTGCCCTGTCAGACATGTCTGTTCGACTCCACGTCATGTCTGGTCTGTGGTCTGTGGTTGGGCCAGGTGTGTGTGGCCTACACTGTGTGACCCCACAGGAGCCCCATCCTGGCCTAAGATGGTGTGACTGTGAAGGTAGGGGGCACAGAAGGACCACATGGACAGTTCTGGGACTGGCTGGAGGCACTGAGATTCAGGAAGGGAGATGTGGACACAGAGACTGGAACAGAACCTGCTGTCAAAGCTCAGCGACATTAAGACAAAGACAGTCCAAGAGGCATAGAATGAAGAGACACATGTCAGGGCTGGTAAGGAGGACTTTAGGGAGGATGGACAGTGGTGAAGACAGAGGGAGAGGGCATACCTGGAGGGAAACCCAATGAGTGAAGGCCAGCAGGGTCAGGGTCACAGAAGTATGGGGTATTCCAGAGTGGACCTTCAATTAGGGCTGGCAAAGACAGGGGCAAGAAGGACATTCCATGCCCAGAGGGGACCCCAGAGGTCTTAGGAAGACTTCTAGGACTGTGCAGTTGTTGTCAGGGTGGAGGTCTGAGCCTTTGTGTAGTTGGGGCTGACACTTCAGACATCACTCCCAAGTGTAGTCTCCCCTCCACCATCAGCTCCAGACTAGGGAGCCCAGCCTTAAGTGGAAACTGCAACCACCTTTGGAGCTGGGAGCTCTGCAGGGGCATCCACCCTGCTGTCCCTAACCCCAATTCCCTGCGTAGGGCCTTCCTGCATGCAGTCCTGCTTGGTCAGCCTCTTCAGAGCCTCCTTCTCAGAGTTGGGCTGCCAGAGTCACATCTTATTTTTCTGTGTGTTCCAGGGTATCCTGCCCTGGTTTCCATCCCTGGTTTCCTCCATATGAGCCACCCATCTACACACAAGGGGCAGCTAAGTCTTGAATATGTCAGTGTTCATTCCTTTGTTCATCCACCTGTACATCTACCCATCCACCCCTGTTCATATACCCATATAACCTACCCATCCTTCTATTCATCTTCATCCATCAATCCATCTACCCACCTACCCCACCCACCCACTCATCTATCCATCTATCCACCCATCCACCCATCCATCCATCCATCCACCTATCCATCCATCCATCCATAATAGCTTCGCTCTGGAGCCATAGTTAGGAACTGCACAGTCCATGTCCTGGAAGATTGTTTTCAGTTGAGAGATCTCATCACACATGCTTGAGCACTGAGAAAGAGGACAGGTTTCCCTTGGGGCTTCTAGGTGGAGCTTGGGATGGGAAGCCTGGGGTCGTTCAGAAAGGAGACTCTACTTTAGCTGAGTCTTGAGATGAGTGTGGGTGGTTGACAGTGCCATGGATGGATATTCCATGAGGTGAGTCAGGGTCAGAGGGGCTGTAGGAGGGTGTTCTGGTCAGAGTTGGTGTTGAGGAGCAAGCAGTTGGAGGGGAAATAAGGGTCTGCTGGAGCTGGGTAGCAAGGATAGTGGTGGGGTCTGGTGAGCACTGGGAAAGTCTCAGCTTCAGTAGGAGGGACTCACATAGTGGAGTGTTTGGTGTTTAGCATGATCCCCCAGGTATAGTGTGAGAAGTGTGGATTGAGAAGGATTGAGAAGAAACAGGGAAACTCAGGAAGAGGCTAGGTTTGAATCTGGGGGAACCAAGGTCAGGGTACAGAGAGGAGGAGATGGGGAAGGTACAGGAGGCTGCTGAGGCTGGAGGAGAGTGAGAGGGAGTGAGACCTGTGGTTGGTGTTCACAGTGTGGGGCCTCAGGGGCTGGCGAAGGTACATACCAAGCTGTGTCAGGGAACTATCAACCTCCAGATAACATGCAGCAGTCATCAATGAGGAAGCTTCCCACAATGTTACTGCCACGCAGTGTGCCCAACTCTTTATTACACCACCTCCTGTTCCTGTCACAGCAGACTGTTGTCACCAAATCAGTAGTAGTGTAAACCATTAGTATCCTTAAAGTTTGATCTGGCTAGTCTGCAGCCTTACCCCTAAGTCTCTGACTCCAGCAGCCTCCTGGGCACCTACTGCATGTTGCCGTTCTCCCAAGGACCGAGGCACATGACATGGGTCTGGGCTTTGTGGACCTGGCAGATCCTGGCAAGAGGAATCAGGAGAGGGTCATGCAGCTGTTCAGAAGGTCAATGCAGGAGAACTTGGTGGGGTGCATTCATCAAGAACCTCCCCACCGTCATCCCTGTGTTTTCCCTCCTATCCTATCCTTTAATTCACCTACAGACGGCCCAAAACTGGGACAGGTTTGGGTGTCAAGTATTACAGATTGAATTATGTCCCCCTCAAATCCTAAACCCAGATCCTGTGGACGTGAATTCATTTGTAAATAAGATATTCAAGATCCTATTAGGTAAGATGAAGCCAAATTGAATCAGAGTGGACCTTAATCCAACAGGACTATAGTCCTTATAAGGAGAGGAGATTGGACCCAGGAGTAGGAGACAGGAGGAGACAGAAAAAGACAAATGAGGAGAGAGACAGTCATGCGATGAAGGCAGAGATTGAGCTATGGATTGCCTACAGACTCCAGAGAAAGCATGATCATTTTTTTTTTAATTTAAATTTATTTATTAATTAAAAAAATTTAACAGACAAAATATAACATTAACATAGATAATCAGTGAATTACTGATAATTGTGAATTACTGATTATCTAGAAAGCATGATCTTGCAACACCTTGATGTTGTGTTTCTAGCCTCTAAACTGTGTGGCAATAAAATCCCTGTATTTTTTACAGGAGCCCTGACACACTGACCCTGCAGTAGTCTCCACAGTAGGACCATAATGAGATGCAACGTCGAGGACTCACAGGTTGCAATGGCCACAAGCATTGTCATGGTCTGGAACGCAGAAAAAGACCTGAGCTTATCAAAGAATGTGCCAAACTTGATGGATAGACTGTGAATGAGATTGAGCTAGCCACTGCTTCCAGGAAAGGCCTGTCCTCCCTTGCCTTCTCCAGAAGGAAAAGGAAACACTGTTTGGCTCAGGGTTTGCTTGGTGGGCTAATAAGGGAGCCCCAAGAAAATGTCCTTGCCCCAGGGCCTTTACCACCATGAGGCCATAAGCATTCCAAGGCCATGGCATTCCAAGCATGGGCTCTGAAGCCAGTTTCATTGAGCTTGAATCCAGCTTTACCTACTCTTTCCATAGCCTGTGACCTTGGCATGACTTCTTTGAGGGCCTCTGTCCTCTTCTCTAAAAGATGACCACAGTACTTGTCTGTGTGATATTGAATTAGGGGTCTCTGATGCATATTCCTCTAGGAACATTTGTCACAAATAGAATCTCTGGTTAAAAGGGGTTTAGGCATTTATGTGCTGGAAATGTTGTCAATTTGCTCTGAAAAATGGTCTTAAAATATTCACATATCCTCAAAATGTCAACCCCTGGTCCTTAGTTTCCCCATTATTGTAAATTTTCTAATATTACTATTAGTTTAATGAAACACTCTCTTTTTATTATTGGCACTTGGTTTTTACTTTCTGTGAGGGATCCATTACTCACTTTTCTTTCTTTTTTATTGGTTCCTGAAAACTCTTTACATATGAGATAATCCTGCCTTTTGTCATGCATGTTACATGTATTCTCCCTGCATTTTAATTTTACTTTATAGAAACACTTCTATGTGGATTTATACTTTTATCTTCAGGAGGAGGCAAGTCAAGAAGTAAACCTTGGGCCTAGATCATGTCCCTGTGCCCACCACCCTCTTGGCTGGCCAGCCAGCTCACTGACGCCTATAGCTCCTGACTTCCTGACTCATTAGATTTCTAGCTGGCTTCTCCCTTTCACTAGGATGGTGGCAGCCAGCCATAATTCCACCTCATAGTTCATCAGGGATGTGAGGTGGAAGCTTCCAGAATGTCTGGTGCTGGTTGGTAGGGGGGGAGCCTGGGGCTTGGCTTATCTGTTTGTGCTCAGGTAGGTGGCCAGTAGTCCCAGCCTGGGGCTTGGCTTATCTGTTTGTGCTCAGGTAGGTGGCCAGTGGTCCCAGAGAGGCTGAGCAGCTGGCCCTGCCTTGGTGATGGCTGCCAAGTTTCTGCAGCCTCCTAACTAAACAAGGAGCCAATCCCTTCTGGTTCTTCCCCTTGGTAAGTAGAATTGTTGCTTCTACTTAAGCTTGAATAAGTCTACACTGGAGATCTTTCCAGAGGACCAGGCATGGGGAATGAGCTGGGGGTGTCACTGGGGATGCCACCCCAGAAGGTGCTTCAAGCACTGGAGTAGCCAGTTGTTCATTCCTGCCTCCTTGCTTCCTTCCCTGTGGCCCCTCATCCAAGCCCTCAGTGGCTGTCTCCTGCTGCCCACACCGGGGCCACAGACACTATCCTGAAGCACATTCAGGCTGAGTAGGATTTATAGAAGGAACTTTACTAAGAAATCCAAACAGTAGGAAACAGAAATGCAAAAATCAGGGGAGAGGTTGGTGAGGCCACGTTGGCCAGTTTTGGGAAGCTCATGGGCTGCATTGGTAAATGTATGGATGTGGAAAATTCCTTCTACATTGGGCTGGACTCTGGTCTCTGCACTGGGCTTTTGACAATGGGCTCTGGGTTTGGTCTTGAACTCTGGACTGGTCTTGAACTCTGGACTGCATTTGGGACCTGGTCTGAACTTGGACTCTGGGCTGGACTCAGGCTCTGGACTGGTCTTGGACCCTGGACTGTCTTGGACCTTGAGCTGGATTCAAACCTTGGGCTGAACTTAAATTCTGAGTTGGATGAAGGTTCTGGGATGGACTAGGACTCTGGACTGGCCTTGAGTCTGGACTGGCCTTGGACTCTTTCTGTCCTCTGGGAAGAAAGCTAGGCAGTGGGGTATTAGGGCTTCATGCTGTTTAGGTAATTGTTCAATCAGAACAGGGGTAACCCTGATCAGCAGGGGCCTGAGATGAGCTCAGTATAGGTCATTTTCGGTAGGTACGAGAAGTATTCTGGGGTTTGTCTAAAAGTGGGGGATGGGGGGGAAGGGCTGTATTGATGGTCCCATCAGATGCTTTGAACCATAGGGCTGAGTTGGAGGTGGTGCTGGCTCTTGTGTGCAGATCATCAGCTCTTGGAGGGCTCATTGGTACCCTTCCGTGTTCCCTGTGGGTGATTATCTGCTCCCTCTCTCTCCTCTCTCACCCAGCACAGAGCAGGCAGGCCCACGGGGTCTGATCTGGCCTCAGACACAAGGAGAGTGTGGGGCTTATGTTGAGCAACTGCTGAACCTAGTCCACACCCCTGGGCTGGGTCTCCAGGGCCTAGATCACCTTGTAAATCATGTTCTTATAATCGTGAAAGGTCTGGGGCCTCTTCTGCTGCATGGCTGAGAAGATCCATTTCACCTGTGGGTTGGGGGAAGAGAGGTGTGAGGGTGGTCTGCTCCCTTTCAGACTCTGGTCTTTCCTTCTGCCCTGGCTTTGCCTGGCCCCCACCCTGCTGGGCCCTGGAAAGAGGTGGGCAGACAGGGGGATGCCAGGGCCCACCTTGATGAGGGTGACAGTGGCACTATAGCTAATACTGAGTAGGAAGAGGGTTATAAAGATGTAGGTGCTGGTCCACAAACCGTCCAACTCCTCACTCTCTGGCTCCTCAGTGCACAGGTCCCAGAGGTTCAGTTCTGTGGACAGACAGACAGACAGATCAACCTTCCCAGCAATGTAAGAGGGACGGGTGCCACTCTCAGAATGTGGAGAGTATTGGGGTCAAGCAGCTGTGAGTTCCTAATACACTGTTAGGGCAGAGACTGAGGGGTCAGCAGCCCCCACCTGGAGTCACTGTCAGCCCTAGAGGGTTGGGGACCAAAGCCCCAGATTCTGCAGGTGGCCATGGAGGAGCAGCCCTAGTTTTCAGTTCTCTCCTGTCCACTGCTCTCCCTGGGCACTGGAGGCAGGGGTCATACTGGTTTCTTCTGACCTCTCCACCACTGTCCCCAACCCTCCAAGGTGCCGACATTTTGTTTCCCTCCATTTCTTTTTGCTTCTCTCCCGTAGATGAAGTCACCTCCACTCAGTCCCCATGCCCCTCAAACTTATGGTCAACTCTGTGCCCCCTCAACTATCTCCTAGAAAATGGACCCCCAGATCCCCCCACCTGGCTAGGATCTCTGCCTGGGTGGCCTCCCAGTGGCTCCCCCTGTCTGCTTTCCCATTCTAGGCCCAACCTTACCCTTGGTCCCTGTCCAGATCTGCTCCCTGCCAGCCCTGTGGATCCTTCCATCCTGTACATGGATTGACCTCCCCAACTTGGAGCCCCCTGGTACTGTCACACTTTGGAGAAGGTCTGAGCTCTGCAGCCTGGCTTGCAGGAGTTAGGATGCAGACTAGGGAGCCTGGACCCATTTCTGCATGGGGAGGTCTGTCTATGTGTGCAGAAGAAGACACCAAAGCTGGGTTGAAGGAGTCTGCTTCTCAGAGGTCACATGGACACAAAACCAGGTCTGCTTAAGTCTAGCACAACCCTCTGTGCCTGGCCCCCAGGCCCCACCTTTCCACCTCTCCCGGCCTAGGCCTAGTCCTCTGGCTCTGCCTACCTGTGCCCTATGGTGTCCATGCAGACCTGCTCCCTTTAGTTTCCCTGTATGTGCCAACTCCTTGTCTCTGAAATTCCCAGGGCCAGGCCAGGTGAGGCGCTCCTTTCTGCCTCTCCAGCATGGCAGGGGCACAGACTAGGGTGGGGTGGGATGGTTAAGAGGAGAAGCCTTGTAGGTTTCAGCTTAGGAGTGAGAGTGTGGGTGGACACAGGTGCTGGGGAGTGGGCAGTCCCACAGAGAACACATAGTCAAGTACCAGTAGTGGCATCTGGGTGTATTTGGAATGTGTTGTATAGAGGGTGGGCAGGGGATCTGCAGGATGCATGAATGTCTGTGTTTGTGAGTACATCTTGGGGACCTTGTGTGCTTTGGAGGATATGTGTGGGTACTGTCTGCACCAGCATGCATATGTGGTGAGTGTTTCTGGGTCATAGCCCTTCAGCTCTGATCCCCTTGGCTTCCAGAACTGGGAGGAACCTTGCAGTTCCTAAAAGCTGGTTTAGAAGGAGAGTGGAATGGAGCTCACACTGTTTATGTGGGCTTCTATGTGTGTGTATGTGTCTGTGTATACCATGTGTACATGTATGAGTACATGCATGTCACCATGAGTGTGTGCACAGTGTGTCTGTGTGTGCCATAGCGTGTGTCTGGGCATGTGGGTGCATATCTCTGTGTGTGAGTGTGTGCATGGGTGTGCATGTCTGTGTCTGTCGGATGTAGATTACAGATGGGGTCTGAGTGGGGAGGCTGAGGCCACAGGAAAGTCTGCTGTGGAGGTCCCTGGGCTCATAGTCAGGGCACAAGGCTACTCATATCTGTCATGGATCTGGTTTCTCCTTCAGGGAGCTGATGCTCAGGGGTGACATGGAAGGTTTGGGCATGGCCTGGGTGAGGGACCCTGGGGAGGCAGCCTAGGGGCAAAGCATGGGGCATATATAAATGTGTGGGTGCTGTGTTGCACCCATGTCAAGCAGGTATACCATTGTTGGGGGCTGCATGGATGGTGTGAGTGTGGGAACAAGTCAGTGTGTGAGTGTGGATGTGAGCATGACTTGAATGTGTAGTTTTGGTGCCTGTGTGCTAGCACTTGCACACTGGGCATATCCATTTGTCGCACCCAAATGTGTGTGTGTGTCCAAGCTGGTGTTGGTGGGGGTATCCCTCAGGATCACTCCAGGTTTGAGGCAGGGCCCTAACAGTGAGGCAGGGTTACTGGGTGCTGACCAGGACCTTGGGTGTTCCTGTGGGATGGGTGGAGGTCAGCCGGGCATGGTTTATGAGTGGGCCTGAGACTATGCCCTTTACCCAGCTGGGGTCTGTCCTGCTCCGCTGTGCACATGGGGTGTGGTCTAGGGGTGCAGGCAGGGGACACGAGCACTTTGGGCCCTGAGTAGGGGCACTGCCTCAATCTATTTTATCACCCCGATGACCATGGGTGCCCCCGTCTAGGCCTGGCGAAGCTGCTGTGGGTAAAGATACTTGTCTAGGCCTGGGGGGGTGGGCAGCAGCTGGCCAAGGGCCAGATGCTGAGGCCACTGGGACCTCTGAGAGAGGGTAGAGCTATAGGGACTGGGGCAAGACGCCTGGCTGCTCCCCTACGGACCACCCTTGCTATGGTCCTTTGGAATTCTCTGTGTGGGCAGAAATCAGAGTGGGGTGAGGAGGGTCTGGGTGTGTGTTCTCAGACCCCTAGCCCCCACCCATGGACTTGGAGCTTGAGAAATAACCAAGACTCACAGACAGATGGATGGCCCAGCCTTTTCCCACCTCCCTGTTCTGGGGGACTCTTCTTCTGACTCCCAGGGGCTCAACACAGCCCCTGCCCTGACCCACAAGAACAGGTATGCTCAGGGCTCCAAGCAGACTCCCAAGTGTTTATTGGGGGCCTTCCCAGTGCAGTTTCACAGTGGACAGACATCCAGCCATCCCCTGATCCCTGACCAAATGGGATAGCGCTCTAGGTGGAGAGGGAGGTACAAGACTGAAAGGTGGGCAGGATGGCATCAATTACCGGAGACTTTGAACACCGGTTTCTTGAGGCTTCTTGAGCCATCCAGTGCCTCATGCACCACATGGCAGTAGAATACATCCTGTCGCTCCCAGGCCACCCTGCTGACCTGCAGGCGGCTGAAGACAAAGAAGGCGGGATGGGGGCCATGGGCCTTGTAAGGGCCTGTGGTGCTGTATTGGTCCCTGCCAAGGACCACTTCGCCCTGCAGCCATTGAACAGTGATGTCCGCGGGAAAGAAGTTCTGGATCAGGCAGGCCAGGGTGACCTTGCTCTTGTCCCCATGCTTCTCCTCGGGTGGTTGGAACACATAGATCTCCGGGGGGAGAGGATTGCCTATGGGCAAGTGTGGAAGTGCGGGTCAGCCCTGACTCTGGTTGCCACCTGGACCATCCCAGGGCTTCCCGCCTTCCCGACCCCTCAGGCTCACCTGGAGCCTTGTGAATGGACTGCAAGATGGCCCTTGGCAGGTCAGGATGGGTCACGCTGCACTCATAGGTCTCGTTCTCAATCCAGTCTCTAGTTTCTATTGGCAGAGTGGATGTAACAGTGACTGTTCCGTTGCGCTGCTCCTTGATCATGAGGGAGCCTGGGTGCACAGGTTTCTTGCTCTTCCGGGACCAGGTCAGTTCCACCTGGTCCCTGCTGGCCAGGTCCACCACCAGGCAGGTGATTGTCGCTTTCTTGTGTACATACAGGTCTATGGGGCTGGGGGTACTAAGGTAAGTCATCACTCCTCGAGGGTTGGAATCTGCATGGTGGGACCAGAAGCATGAGAAGCATGTGGGAGGCAGCCTCTTACCTTCCTCTCCAATCTCCCCCCATCCCCCACCCCATGTCAGGGTGGGTAGGGCCCATACCTGGGCACATCATGGTTGTACCCTCAAAGATATGGTCTTGATAGGTGACCTCACAGGTGAAGGTTTTTGCAGATGCCCATTCACCCTGGGTAATGTTGAGCTCACTCTGGGTTGATGCCAGCTTGCCTTCCAGCTTGGGAGGGGCAATTTGCGGGAACAGGCTGTCTTTCTCCTGCCCGTTCACCAGCCACCTGACCTTGATGTCACCTGGGGTGTAGCCAGAGATGAGGCACAGGAGCTGGATGGTGGAGTGGGAGTCCCCTCGGGGGTCACAGGATGAGTGCAAGATCTTCACAGTGGGCAGGGTGAAGTTCTTCAAACACACTAGAGGCAAAGACAGGCAGAGAATCATTGAGCCACAGATAGGAGTGTTTGATCTTGCTGAGTTCTGTGCCCCAGTCCAGAGTCCTCTCATCCTAACCCACATGCCTCCTCCCTCCACAAGGGAAGGTTTCTCTTCTACTTTCTGCTGGAACAAGCACTGGAGGCCCTCTTGGTCTCAGCCTGTCACTTCCCAGAAGTTTTTCCTTTTCTCTTACTGCAGTTCCTCTTACGAGTCACAATAAACCCAGCCCATGCTCACCGTTGAAGGTTTTGTTGCTGCTGGCATTTGACGGACTGTGAAACACGCTGCAGGTGAACTTCTGCTTAGTCCGCTCACCAAAGGTGGTTATCTGGCTTACGGTGGTGTAGAGGCCAGAGGTTGTGTGCAAGGCAGAGTTGAAAGTCACAGTTCTATTGGTCAGGGAACCCGTGTCCCAGCTTACTGTCACTGGCTCTGGGAAGTAGCCCCTCACCAGGCAGCCCACTGTCACATTTGAGGCCGTGGTACTCATGCAGCAGGGCACCAGGGGGAAGACTAATGGTTCCTGGCTGGAAACTGCAGGGATAGAGCCATGGTTAGTACTGGCATTTGGGACAAGCATTCCTTAATGTCACCCCATCAGGCCCCAAGATAATTGCAGGGTCTGACCTGGGGCTTCCCATCCACAGTGTGGCCTAGGAGAGGTGGCCGGTGGGGTGGGGGTAGGAGCTATGACATGGTGGAAGGGGTTGAGGCCCTGGGGCTTGCTCCAGCCTAGGAAGTCAGGTAGCCCAGGCTCACTTCACGCCCTTCCCTCATGTTCTGACCCCTCTCCATTCTCCACAAAACCCAGGATAGGAAGCTTTCTGTCATCACCCCTGTTCTGCTACTAGGAGCTATTGCTCAGTGGTCACTAGCTTCAACCTGAGGAAAAGTGGCCTTTCCAGAATGTAGTCCATCCTCAGCCCTGAATGGCTGGATCATGGGGTTCCTCCCTTTGAGGGCCAGAAGAGAAGACTCAGAGCCCATAGATGACCCCCAACCCTTTGGGACCAGAAAACACCCTGGAATTACCATGTCCCCTCTGCCCTCATCCATGGTTCCACCATTGAGTCCTAAGTATCCAGAGAGGCCTTCTCAGGAATCACGAGGCTGCCCCCTCTGCCTCCACTTGAAAGTCCATCTAGGGCTCCCCACAGGCAGTATGTCTGCCACTTGCTCAGGGCCCCCTGATCCCTGAGGACCTGGAGGTCAGCAATTCATTCTCCTGGTCACTTTGCTTTGGCTGACCCCTTCATTTCACCCCATGCCTGATCAATCAGGTCTTCAAGGTTCTCTGTTCTTCCCACTGATCTCCTGGGGAAGCCTAGTTACAGGCCTGTCATGGTTGGAAAGACTGATTATGGCACCCCATGACTTGAGAATGAAGAGCCCATCAAAGCCCACTTTTAGGCCTTCCCCTGAATAATGTCCTTGCACTAAGCTGCTTGCACACATGCCTGCCCCCTACTATGGCCTTGGAATCACAAATTGCACATACCACCCCTACCCCCAGCTCATCCTAACCCTGCTTTCCAGGTTAGCTTGATTTTGATGACTGTTCTAAGCTACGAAAGTATCTGTCTCTGGTCCAGCACAGGTCTGTCTTTCCAGGTCAACTCTGTCCAGCCAAGATCAGTTTGACCCAGCTTTGTGTATTCTAGTTGAGTATAGTCCAGATCACCTTGTCTCAGAGCAGCCAAGACTAAATGACACCAACCATCTCAGCTGAGTCCAGCTACCCACAGTGTAGCCATGCCAGCCCAGCTTAACTCTGCTCAATCCAGATCAGCCAAGCTCAGTTTAAGACAGCCCAATTTGGTCCAGCCAGGCCCATGTCAGTTCATGATACCCTATTTCAGTTCACCTTCCTCATCTTAGCTCAGACCACACAATTAAGTGAAGTTCAGTCTAGCTCAGCCCATCACACCTCAGCTAACCTATGTCAGCCACGGACAGTTTAGTTCAATTTATTCCAGTCTGTCTCAGTTCAACTCAGCTGAGACATACTGGCCAAGAATAGTCACCCCACCTAGATTGACCCAGATCAGCTTGATCCAGCTCAGCCTAGCCCTGTCATGCAAAGCCCAGCTCGGCCCAGTCCCGCACAGCTCAACTCAGCCCTGTCAAACTCAGCTCTGACCTGTCCAGCTCAGTTCCAACCACCCAGTCTAGTTCAGCTCAACTTTACCCACCTCAATTTTACAGTGCTGACCTGCCCATTTTATTGCAACTTGATAGAGCCAAGTCCTACCCAATTCAGTTCAAGTTAGTCTAGTTCAATCCTGCTCAGTTCAATTTAGTTCAGGTCAGCTTAGATCAGCACAGAACATTGTTGTTTGGTCTAGCCTAGCCTGTTCAGCTCAACTCAGTTCAGCTTAGCTCAGTTCAGTTAAACCTTGCTTGGAATATTCCAGCTTGACCCAGACAGACCTAGTTGAATCCAGGATAGCTCGTTTTGTCTAACTTTGTTCATCTTAGTACATTCCATCCAGCTAAGCTATACTCAATCCAGCTCAGTTTAGTCCACCCAGCACAGCCTAACTCAGCCAGATCACCTTGGCTCAGAGCAGCCAGCCCAACTAGAACCATATCAACAATAGACTGCCAGAATAGCACAACTTGGTTAGGCCTGTCCGAGGAATGCAAACATAACCCACCTCAATCCGTTGATTATCCTAACTCAGCTCAGCCATGTGGACCCCAACTTCTCCCTGCCCAGGGCAGTTCAGTTCAATGGTGCTCAACACAGCTTAAAAACAACTCAGATTAGATTAGCCAAGCTCAGCCCATGCCAGGACAGATGAGTTTACTCTAGCCGAGAAGAATTAACTTAATTCAGCTAAACCCAGTCCTCCCTAAATCTGAGTCACAATTCCCACCTTAGCTCAGCTCTGCGTTGTCCTAGGCCCAGCTCACCAGTTCAGTCCAGCTCAGTCCTGTCCAGCCCATTACTGCCAAGCCAGCTCAGTCCAGCCCTGTCCAGCTCAGCTCAGGCTGGTTCAGCCCTTTCCAGTTTGGCCCAGCCCATCCCAGTACAGCCCATCTCAATCCTGTCCAGTCATCCCTCTCTAAACCAACCCAGCTGAGCCCAGTTCAGGAATATCTGAAGCAGTTCAGTTTGGGCTTGGTCTAGCCCAACCCAGCACAGCACAGCCCTGTCCAGCACAACCCAGCATAGCTGAGCCCAGCTTAGCTTTTCCAGCACAGTTCAGCTCAGCTCAGCCCTACCCAGCACAGCACAGCCCAGCTCAGCCCTATTCAGCCCATCCCTGCCCAGCCTAGCTTAGCCCTGTATGCCAGTCCATCCCCACCCAGCCCAGCTCAGCCTGGTCCAGCGCATTCTGCCCAGCTCTGCTCAGTCCATCTCGTCAGCCCTTTTGAGCACAGCTCAGCCCAGCCCAGCCCAGCCTGTTAGCCCTGTCTAGCATGGCCCAGCCCAGCTCAGCTCAAGAGAGCTCGGTCAAGTCCAGCCCCATCCAACACAGCTCAGTGTATATTAACCCATCTCAGTCCACCTTGCTCAACATAAGTTAGTACATTCAGTTCAACCTAACCCTCCCAGTCCATTCCAGTTCAGACCTACTTAGCCTAGCTTATACCTATCCAGACCTTCCTTACTCGGCACATCTTAGCTGAGCTCTGACCACTGGGGCTGAGCCTAGTCCAACTCAGTCCAGTTCAGCCCTTTTTAGCACAACCCAGATGAGTTCGACCCAGTCCAACTCGGCCCAGTCCAGCCCAGCTTAGCTGAGCTCAGTTAAGTCCAGCCCCACCCAACCCAGCTCAGCCCACCTTGGCCCACCTCAGTTCTCCTTACTCAGTATAGGTTAGTACATTCAGCTCAACCTAACCCAGCAAGTCATCCCAGTCCAGCACTACTAGCTTAGCCCTATCTAGACCTCCCTTGCTAAACCCACTCCAGATCAGCTGCATCCAACACATCCAAGCCTAATATCCTGTTCAGCTCTGGCCATCATGGCCCAGCTGAGCCCCACCTAGCCCAGCTCAGCCGATCCTGGTCCATCTTGGTCTACCCTGTTCATGTAGGTCAGCAAAACCCTGCCTTGCCTAGAGCAGCCCAGTCCCTACTTATCCCAGCTTAGCCTTGTCTGCTAGCCCATCCCTACTTAGCTCAGCTCAGCCCTGTCTAGCCTGGCCCAGCTCAGCCCAGCCCAGCTCATCCCTGCCCATTCCTAGTCAGCCCATATCAACTATGTCAAGTTCATCCCTGTTCAGTCCAGCCCAGCAGAACTCAGCCCAGTTTAGCTCACCTAGCCTAGTCATCCCAGCTCAGTCCATACTGGCCCATCTCAGTCTACTCTGCCAGTACATTTAGACCAACCCATCCTTGCCCAGACCAACTTAATCCTGCTCAGCCCAGCATAGCCCAGTTCAATCCATCCTGGCTCATCTTAGTCTACCCTGTTCAGTGTAGGTGAGGCCACTCAGCCCAGCTCATCCAGTTCAGCTCTGACCAGCCCAACCCAGCTCAGTTTAGCCCATCCTGGTCCATATCAGTCCACCCAGCTAAGTGTAGAATCAGTCCACTCAGCTCTTTTCAGCTCAGGTCAGTCAAGCCTGCTGACTCAATTGATTGCTCAACCCATTTTCCCTCACATAGTTTTGGCTACTTAGCTATGCTAAGTCTAACCCAGTGTAATCCTGCCCAGCTTGAACGAGAAGTCATGACTCAGGCTATTTCAGCCATATTGCTCGGTATCAGGTGGGTTTCCTGCTGCCTACACCCCAAGCATGACTCTGGGCAGGCAGATCTGGGTCCTAGCCTGTTGCAGGCAGATCCACAGCCAAGGCTAGACCTGGAGCTATGAGTTATCCCTAGCTGTTTCCTTCTTGGGTCCCACCCCAAGTCTTTCTCCATCTGAGAGCTGCTTGCTTTTCCAGGTTGGCTTTGGGCAGTCTCCTACCCCTCTGTGTCCCCAAGCAGGGAAGGGACAGCTGAAAAACCTGCAGTGACCAAGGGGTTCAGTCCATGCCAGGAAGGCAGCCATTGTCCACTCCTCCTTAGCTCAGCAAGCCCAGCAGCCTGGCCCCTCTGGGTTCCCAGTGGCTGGAAACTGCTCACCGGTGTGTCCTGTCTTGCCTAGCTGTGGTTGTCTGTGGGTCCTTGGATACTCAACAGGGTTCCTACCTAGGGGCGGCTCCCTGGCTGAAAAGAACCATTAGTAATCATTGTTGCTATTTTTATGTCAAGAGTAGAGGGGTTGGAGGGGAGGGGAGCTCTGCCTCAGTGCTCTCAGCTAAAAATGGGGTGGGAACTCCCAGGGCTGGAAATTCCCTTTTCTCTCTATTCTTGGGAAGTTGATGGAGCACCTGCCCATGGGGTTTCAGGTGAAGTCCCTTGACTGGGAACACACATGTGAATTCTAGGGTGGGCCTCCTTTTATATCTGCAGTCCCTTGTCTGTGCCTCTTCTGCCTGCTTTTCCTACCTCCACTTCCCAGCTCCTCGACTCAAGCATTGATACTGTGTAGACTTAGTGGTCCGTACTGTCAAATGCTCACAGACCCCTCTGCTGGGGCTCAGAATGGAGAGGGCAGCCTGGCATGGTTGTATCTGCTTCTCAAGGCAGCTCTGCAAGGAAAGGTCATGATTGTTTTGTGCACAAGGAAATCAAGGCCAGGACATGCAGTCAGGACTTCCCAGCAGCCCACCTGCACTTGCCCTGAGGTCAGGCTGCTCTAAGCAGTGGCTCAGAGCTAACCCCATGTTGACTGCTCTGGCCAAGAGTAAGACAGGGGTCATGGGTCCACAAGAGTCAAGCAGGTCTTTGTCCTTCCCTAGATGCACCTTGCTGGCCAGTGGCCTTGCCCTTCCTATGGAAGGTGCGTGACCCACGGCCAGTTTCCTCATTCCCAAGCTCCTGTCCTGCAGCCTGGATCCCCAGCTGGAGTGCAGTCCACCAAAGGTACAGACAGGGTGAGGCAGAGTACCTCTGGGCTGGGGCTGGCAGCATGGAGAGTGAGGCCCATGGGTAGGCTTGACTTGGCTGTGAGGCCATAGGGTGGCCTAAGAGTCTGCCTGGTCTCTGCAGGCATTGGTGTTTGTGCTCTACAAGGTGCATCGGGGGTTCTTGCACGATACAACAGGCCAGGCTGGGGCCTGGGTTGTCTCTCCAGAGGCTCCTGCATCTCATGTGCTTGGTATGGCTCATGGCAAGCACCCCTCCTCCCTGAATGTCTAAGGAGTGAAGTGGTAGGCTGAGTCTAGGGTTTCCTTTGATAATGTTGAACTATCTGCAGATCTTTGGGGTCGCAGGTATCTTCCAAGGCCTGCATGCATATATATATTGGGGGAGGCCACGTAGAACCTGTGTGTGTTCAATAGGACACACGCAATGTCTTTGTGGGAGAGGGAGAGCTAGATGGCATCAGGTGCCAAGACAGTAGAACCCAGATATCCAGGGCTGGTGGACCCCCTGCACAGAAGCTGCATGGAAAAAGCCTCCATCAAGCCTGATGCCTTCAGGAGGGGCATTCAGGCTTATTCTGAAGATCCCAAAAGGGATACTCAATGGCTGAGGCTGAGTGGGACAGGGGCTGATCTGGGGTGGGGACTGCTCCAGCATAGTGGGCAGGGGACATGAGGGTGGGAGGAGGGCTAGATAAAGCTTTACAACCCAAATGCTAGGCCTAGGGAAACTGTGGCCCAGCCTGAACCCTCTGTCCCCCTTGTCCTGGGCCTGTCGCTCCCCATTCTTGGCCCAGGGATGGATGCAGCCTGAGATGATGGGTAGAAAACACCAAGTTTCGGAGAAACCACAGGGGGCAAATGAGGGTGTAGAAGGAGATCTCCTGTCCCATCTGGGCTCAGGGGAGATAAACTCAGAACATTCTAGCTCAGTCAAGTCTAATGTAAGACTTTGCTATTATGAGCACAGGTCGGCCCAATATTTGTGTGGGCAGTTCACTTGGAGCACCCTTACTCAACCCATATTTCCTTGCTTTCTCTCCAGGCCCATGGACACTGGGGACAGGAGGCACAGTGCGCCTCCTGCCTGCCTCCTGAGTTTACCCTGATGTCCAAGTACCAGACTTCTGGGGCCATGTAGAAGGGTTGTATGTGGGGCATCAGTGGGTAGTCCCCCAGAAAGGCTTCATCTGGGTCCCATCTCTCTTCTATGTTCCTCCAAGGCTGGGTTTATCTCTAGTCCAGGAGTCCCAGTTTCACTCTTGTTTTGGCCTCAGGAGTTTCCCTGGGGCCCACGTCCTTCCCATTCTGGAGTGACTTTTTTCTGATTGCTTCCTTGTACTGGTCACAACAGGTGCAGGACTTAGCCCACCTGATGTTCGGCTTTTTCTCTCCCTGCACTACTGCAGTCCCTGCTTGTCCAGGGCCTTTCCTGTGAGCCACTTTGCCACCCCCTTACTCCAGCATCTTGGCTGTCCACATATGTGCATATGTGTAAATGTTTGCACATCTATATGCACATGTGTACATCCACACACAGATGCACGAGGGCTTGTGTTTGTGTGTGAGCATACATGTGCTTATGTGTGTGTGGTCGCATGTGTTGGGGGGAACATGGAACTGTCTGATCCTCTACTGGATTGGCCCTCCTGACCGAGGAGGGCCAGTACATTTGCTATGTTGGTGTATGGCTGGCCTGGGAATGGTAGAGTTGCTTGGTGTTCACTAGAGCCCTCACTGTGGTCACCCATGCCAGAGGGTTCGGAACTGGAAACCTGATGTGTGAAGGGCCAAGCCTTCTTCGGGCTCAGTGTGTCTCAATCTAGGATGTTCCTTAACTAAGCTGGCTCACCTGGGTCCCCAAAGCAGCACCTGACCTTACTAGGTAGTTTCTTGAGGAGCTGCAGGGCTTGAAGGACCAGCAGGAGTTTGGGTGGAGCTTGACCAGACAGCATGGGTGGGATGGCTTTCAAGCCTAGGTTCTATGAAGCATAACCTCTGAGAGTAAGCCAAGTGCTAAGACTTGTGTGGGCTAGCTAAGGAACAAGGCCAAAAATCATGTTCTTAATGTTTATCTTTTCCCGTGGGTCTGGACCTTTACCACATTCAGGATAGGTCTTAATGCTCTTATTAGTGTAATGTGCAAATAAAGATGAATACAGAGGAGCTAGAAAAAGCCATGGAAGCAAGAAGCTGAAATCAATGAAATATGAATGAGAAAGGAGAGGCCAGAGGATGCCACGATGGCATGTGCTGTGCCATGTGGCAGAGGAGTAAAGGATCTCTGGTAGCCAGTCTTCAGGAAGAAAGCATTGACGTAAAGATGCCTACATTTGGACATTTTTCTCAGTAGTTATCACAATTCTGTTTAAATAATAATTTGTCGAATTATGTACTCAATGTTTGTTTCTGTCTCTGGACTCAAAATTCCTTGAGGACAGAAACCCTCTCCGTCTTACTTTCCGTATTGTGCCTGGTGATCAGTGACCTTGGTGCCAATTCAGCAATTGGTAAATATTTATTGAATAAATAGATGGGTGGAATATTCAAAGAACTTCCAAGTGGCCCTCTGCCCATCCTAACATTTCTGGGACCTACAGAGAGCATATTTCATCTAGAAATACTGCTATAAGGAGATGGTCTTTCCTTGAGAGTGATAATCAGATCACGATGAATTTTTGGAATCTCTTTAAGAGTCAATGTGAAGAAGAGGGGTAAAATGAGCTTTGGGCCTAGAATATATGACTTCTATTCCTGGCATCCTACCCACAAACAGGGAACTACAATCTTCTAAAGCCTTGGTTTCTTCAGTAAAATTGATACAGTGACACCTGCCTCTTAAGGGTGCTGTGAATATGCAGTGAAAATCTCTATATACTCTGTAAAAGCCAAAACACTGTGTGCACTTCAGGTATCACTATTACTATGTTTTAGCATCTATTTCAATTTATTTCAATAGTGGACAAGCATACTGATGACAATGTATCATTCAGCTTTTGCTAAGATATGTTGTTATATCAAACAATTCCTGTTTTAGTTTCTTAAGCTGTTTAATGAAATACCATGCAATGTGTTGGTTTAAACAATGGACATGAATTAGGCTCATGGCTTTGAGATTAAGAGAAAGCATAAATCAGGCATCAAGAAGGTAATGTTTTTTCCCTGAAGGCTGGTATTTTGGAGCTGGCTGCCAGTAGTTCCTGACCCTTGGTTCCTCTGTCACATGAAGAGGCACATGGTGGCATCTCCTGGTCTCTCCCTTTTCTTTTGAGTTCCATCGATATCCAGCCTCTTGCTTTCTGTGCTCTTCTTTTTCTCCATATGAGTCTCATTCTCTTATAAAGGACTCCAGTAGTAGGATTAATACCCATCCTGATTGAGGTAGGTCACACCTTAATTGAAGTACCTCATCATAGTTTCACTCCCACTATGGAATGGATTACATTTAAGGACATATTTTTCTGGGGTACATATAGTTCCAAACTACCACAACCCCCAAATCAAAAGACTTAAGAACATCACAGGTATCTTTTCCTTGTTTCACGGTCTACTGCCATTTGTGATGCTGCCGGGCTCTGTTCCACATGACTTATTTGTTCTGATATATAAGCAAAAGGAGAAGGTGCTTTCTGAAACATATCATTCATTCTCAGGAAAGAGGAAAAGAGCAATGGTGGATCCACACAGAGGACACCCTTGTTCACATTCATTTGGCCAAGGCTGATGTCAGTGGGAAGATGAATATCTTCCTCCCAAGGGGTAGTATCCTCTCAGCATGCAGTGGGAGGAAAGGGCCAATAATCAGTGTGGACCAATATTAAGATCTGACATCAAGATAAGTTTTGGTGGGAGAACCTGAGACTGCATGGGGCTGCACTGGTCACCCGAGAGTCAGTGTTTCTAATGATTTTGTGCATTATGCTCTTTGTATCCCCTGATGCCACTGGGCCATTCATTTCATGTGATTTCCACCATCTTGCTTTGACCTAGCTTCTACCCCCGCTCTCAGTCTTTTTTCTCTGGCTTGGTCCTTTGCAGCCTGCAAATGAAAAGGGCCTAGAGGATGGCAGTTTGGGGGAAAGATCACTAATCTCAAGTCCAGCATTCTGGGTTTAGACCCAGTTCTCTCACAGGCTGATGGGTGACCTTGGTCATGTTACTGACCTTCACCCATCTGCCCAGCCCCCAGGTGGCACCTTACCATGGCCTGGGTGGGTCCAGACAGTAAAGGGAGTATAAGGGCTTCCTGGGTGTTCCCTGAGGGAAAAGAATTCCAGGTGATGGAAACGGCATGTGCAAAGACTTGGGGGCATGAGGCAGCCTGGTGATCCAGAGAACTCAGTTCGCAGCTGTAGTTCTTGTGGAAAACAGCAGGTGTGTGTGTCAGTGTGTGTTTCACTATGTGAGGACTTATATGACTGCAGGTGCCAGAAGAATGTGTCAACATGACTGCCAAGTGTGAGGAAGGTGTGTATACTTGCATATGTGTCTGAGTTTGTCACTATGTATTGGTGTGACTTCTCTGTGCAACAGGCCTGAGTCCATGTGTGTTTGCAAGTGTGTGTCTAAGCATGTGTTGCTGTGATTGCCCTGTATTGCAGGCATGTATGTCTGTGTATGTATCTGAGTGTTGGTATGACTGTCTCCGTGCAGCAGTCCTGTGTGTCTGTGTATCTGAGCATGTGTCAGTTTGTCTACTATGTGTGGCAGGCATGTGTGTGAGAGTGTGTCTGAATGTGTGTTGGTGTGACCGCCCTGTGCGGCAAGTGTGTTTGCCTGTGTGTATGAGCATGTGATGTTGTGACTGCCCTGTGCTGCGGGCCTGTGTGTCTGGGTGTGTCAGAATGTGTTTTGATGTGACTGCCCTGTGAAGCAGCTGTGTTTGTCTGTGTCTGAGCGTGTGTTGAGGTGACTGCACTGTGCAGCAGGCTTGTGTGTCTGTGTTTGTGTCTGAGCATATGTTGGTGTGACTGTATAGTGTAGCAGGACTGTGTGTCTGTGTATCTGAGCATGCATTAGCTTTTCTACTCTTTCTGGCAGGTGTGTGTGTCTGAGTATGTGTTGGTGTTACTGCACTGCGCAGCAGGTATATGTGTCTGTGTAGCAGGTGCTTGTGCATGTGTACCTGAGTGTGTGTTGGCATGACTTCCTTGAGAAGCGGGAGTGTGTGTCTGTGGAGCAGACATGTGTGCCTGTGTGTGTCTGAGCATGTGCTGGTCTGACTGTCCCTGTGCAGCAGGCCTGTGTGTGTGTGTGTGAGCATGTGTTGGTGTGACTGTCTTCTGTAGCAAGCTTGATTGTCTGCGTGTGCCTGATGTATGTTGGTGGACTGCTTGTGCAGCAAATATGTGTGTTTGAGTGTGTGTTGATGTGATTACCTTCTGTGCCAGGCATGCCTGCTTCTGTGTGTCTGAGCATGTGTTGGTATGACTGTCCCTGTGCAGCAGATGTGTATGTCTGTGTGAATCTGAGCATTTATTGATGTGATTGCCCTATGCAATAGGCCTCTGTGTCTGTGTATTTGAGCATGTGTTGGTGTGACTGTCCTGTGCCACAATACTGTGTGTCTGTGTTTGTGTCTGAGCATGTGTTGGTGTGATTATATTGTGCAGTAGGCCTGAGTGTCTGTATGTCTGAGCATGTATCAGCATATCTACTATGTGTGGCAGGTGTGTGTCTGAGTGTATATTGCTGTTACTACCCTTTGCAGTAGTACATGTGTCTGTGTGTCTGAGCATGTGTTGGTGTGACTACCCCATGAAGCATGCATGTGTGTCTGAATGTTGGTGTGACTGCCCTGAGAGGCAGGCATGTGTGTCAAACTGTGAATTGATGTGACTGCCCTGTGAGGCGGGCATGCGTGTCTGTGCAGCAATTGTGTGTGTCTACGCATGCATTGGTCCGACTGTGCAGCAGGCCTGTGGTTCTGTGTCTGAACATGTGTTGGTGTGACTGCTCTGTGCACCAGGCTTTTGTGTCTGTGTGT
>PVIY010016027.1:0-20000 GCA_004026745.1 Myrmecophaga tridactyla
GAACCTGGGGCACTCTGATTTTTAGAGGCTGAAAGAATGGGAAGGAAACGGCTGGAGATTGAGAAGGAGCAGTTTCCTGGGAGCCAGGTGAAGGAAGCTGCTGAGAATTCAAATAAGATGAGAATGGAGAGTTGACCACTGCGTTTAGGCCACACAGGGATCACTGGCAACCTCAAAAAGAGTGGTTTCATTACAGCCTGATTGGAATAGGTTCAAGAGAGAATGGGGGGAGAGGAAATAGAGTCTGCTTATACGGATAGCTCTCTTGAGGGATCATACTATAAAAGAGAATGGAGAAAATGGTGCAGTAGCTGAAATGTGAGGTCAACAAAGGATGTTTTTAAGATGGGAGAAATTTTATTTGTATCTTGATAGGTATGATATAATACAGAGGAAAAAAACTTTAAAATGTATAATTCAAGGAGAGAGGGAAGAATTTATGGAATGGCATCCTTGAGTAGACGAGGGGCTGGGATCTGGTACTTGCATGGAGGGCTGGCCTGGCATGTGCATGGAGATCCATTCACAGAAAGGGAGGGAGGCAGAGCTCATAGGCACCTGCAGGCAGGCAGAAGAAGAGTAGGAACAGGGTTAGGAAGTAAGGTCAGCAGCTGGGAATAGGGCAGAGGTACTGAAAGTTTGAGGAGAGAAAAGAAGGGGCAAAATAGTCAAGCAGAAAGTGATGGAGTAAATGGACCAGGGAAGTGGAGTAGGATTTCTGGGAAGCACAAAGACCCACATGAGGTATGTGGGTGTAGATGGAAAGTGAATAAAATCCATGAAATTTAAAGTGAATTAAATTTAACATTCAAATATATTTTTAAACATAACACAAAGTCAATGCAAAGTAATATCAATTATTTAAACACATGACTTCTCTTTTCTGAGACCTCCAATAATCCCCTTTAAATCCAGAATTAAATCCAAACTCCACCACTTGGTATTCCCAGGGCCACTTCCTCTACCTACTCAGCCTTTCTATTTAGTCGCAGCTCAAATCCTGACTTCTGCCTAGTTGGTCTCCTCCTTATTCCTTGAGGTGCCTCATGTCTGAAAGTTTTCGTCCACATGGTTCCCTCTCCTTTTCCTTTACCTGAACTCCAGGTCCTCTGGGAGGTCTCCCCCGAGTACTCCTGCTTTCCATTTTCTGCATTTTCCATGTGCACCAATCAGTGGATTGTTTATTGATTGTTTTATCTGCAAGAGCTTTGTCATCCTCTTAGAATGGATACACTCGAGGTCACGGGCAGGTCTCCTTCTGGTTTTGGGCATCTAGAAACATTTGACTATATGACAACTTCCGAAAAAGAACCTTGCCGAGCCCTAGGCAGGACACCTGACTTGCTTCAGATGGCCCTGGTGACCTTTCAGTCCCAGAAATGTAGACACATCTTTGAAAATTCCATTCAGCAACAGAATGGCGTCTAAGTCTCTCGAGCTGCCCTTCTCACAGCGCTTCAGTGTGTGGGAGGAGCTGCAGGAGAGGAACGAGGCATTTGCATTTCCTCTGTGATAGTTATTGGTGAACCAGAGAATCTTCAGCTCCAGAAGCTGGCAGAGAGGTGACCTGTATTGAGGCCTCTCTACCCCCCGGGTGGCATCAAATTGAGCCCCGCACAGTTATTAGAGGGATAATGGGTTCATTTCAGCAAGGACTGCCTGGCTGGGGTAGAGCTCATTTTAATTTTCAATGTTAATAAACTTGTGGCTATGGCTTTTTTCACATCGATATGGCTCACACCTCATTTCGCCCGCCTATTAGGCAATTACCAGCAGTGCCTCTGTTCCCCGCACCTCTTAAATACGGAGCAATTATACTTATTTGGTGAATGATGATGAAACGTGGAGGAGGCTAATGAACTGGCGTAGAGCTTTCCTCCCAACTTTCCCAGGTGTGCACTGAGCATATCCCTTTAGCGAAAAACAGGGCTGTAGCTACAACCTTCACTATAGTGGAAACAGAGGGCCCTTCCCCTCCCGGGTCCCCAACAGGGACCCCGCTGGCCTGTCACCTGTGCCAGCCCTGGCTGGCCCAGGCTTCAGCTCTGCAGCACTGGACAGTGAAATCCAGCTTGGGAAATGAGTAGCTAATGCTGTTCATTTATCTTGAAATAGGACATTTTCAATAGGTCTGAAGTGTATATTAATGCATTAAGAGTAATGATCCCTTTATTTACAAAGTTGTTTAATTCCCCCACTTTTGTGCTCCTTGTGGGTCTGAGTGGATTTTTCATTTACCAAACTGCTCCATGATTTTCACAGCTACTTAAACAACCCCTTGTTTCCCTTTTCTGATCCTTTGGCGGACCTGAGCAAAGTGATTGCCATCTTGACTTCCGACTTCATTTGTACAATCTTCCTTGGTTGAAGATGGGAAGGGACGGTGGGGCAGCGTGCGGACAGTAACATCGGCGTGGAACACGTCTCTGTATCCACAGGACAGCGCCCTCGTCCTGGGCCAGCAGCCCTGCTTCCCGGCTGTTTTTTGGTGGCGTTACTATACCCCGACCAAGTGACAGTACGTGGCTGGCCTGCTTGCCTCCAATGTCCCCAAGCCCCTATTTCCTACTTGACAAGCTGCAGTAATTTTCAGTGAGGACAGGTGGGGCATAGAACTCCTTTCAGCTGAAGTTTGCCTGCTGCCAGTGGGTGGTGAAATCACTTTAGAGGTTTGCAACCCATTACTTTTTTTTCCCTTCGTATCTCTTTTTTTAATTATTTATTTTTTTGATATATGTTATATATTCACATACTCTGTAATCATCCTAAGTGTACAGTCAATGGTTCACAATATCATCATATAGCTGTGCATTTGTCATCACAATGGACTTTTTCTGTGAAAAATAACATATATACAAAAAAGCAATACATTTCAAAGCACATTGCGACAATTGGCCGCAGAACAGATTTCAGAGTTTGATATGGGTTACAATTCCACAATTTTAGGTTTTTACTTCTAGCTACTCTAAGATACTAGAGACTAAAAGAAATATCTATCATACTCATTTGTTAAACTCTGTCTTTTCCATATAACTGTACCATCACCTTTGATCTCTCCCCAGCTCTTAAAGGATATTTGGGTTATGCCCATTCTAAATTTTTCATGTTGGAAGGGATTGTCAATAATATGGGATAAGGGGATGGAACTAGTTAATGATCTGAAGATGCTGGCCCCTCTGCATTTTAGGACTTATCTGATCCAAGGACTCACCTGGAGGTCGTAGGTTTCTGGAAAGTTACCCTAGTGCATAGAACCTCTGTAGAATCTTATATAACAACCTAGGTGTTCTTAAGGATTGGCAGGAATAGTTTTGGTTGGGGTTTGGCAAGCTATGATAGTAGCAATGTCTAATTGAAGCCTGTGTAAGAGTGAACTCAGGATAGCCTCTTGACTCTGTTTGAGTTCTCTCAGCCACAACAATCCATTACTTTTTAAAGAAATGAAATAGAGTAGAACAGAAAATATTGGAGTGCAACGGGCATGGTAGAGTTAAGCATCATTTCATTAAGGTTTTGTTTTGGTTTGCTCATTCAACACTTAGTTATTGAAGAGCTATTCTGTAGCAGGCAATGTTCCAGGAGCTGGTTTCAATGATACATTTGTATCTGTGTCTACTTGTGGATATGGGGTCACAATATAACATGTATCCTTATCATAATTTGGCATAAAAATATTTGGGGGAGTCAAAATATCAGATGCAGTTCTGACCATCCAAGCATCTCCAACCCATTTCTAGCTCCAAGGGTCTCTGTTCCAGTATTGAGTCAGCCTGTTTGCCCAGGACTTGCCAGCAGGATTCAGAGTAAGTGCCTTTCAAGATTTTTCCCTGCCGTGCTTCCTAGGGCCAAGGGCTCAGGCTTTGGAAACACAAGGCTCAGAGAGAATGTGGTCACCAACAGAAGTGGCAGAGACCTGACCAGCACATGAGTGTCAGGAGCTCCTGGGTCAAATGAGGATGGATTTGAACCTCTTTGCTCAGATGAGTCTCTGGGTGAAACATTGTCACTCGGGCTGCAGTGTCTAGAGTCATTGAGGTCGTTCGTGGGAGGGCTCTCAATGGCGAGAATTTTTAAAAGCATCTCCTAGGAAGACTGATTTTGGCCCTTTGACAGCTTCAAGTTGTCTCTGGTATTTGCTACAACCTCTAATGGAAAAGCTATTAATTTAAAGACTTTCTATTTTTCTGTTTGAAAAGTTCTGCACTAGTAGAGGCTCATGTGTGTAGGAGCTTGCAGGGTAGCGTCTCCATGCTGCATGGTTGCATCCTTAGCAAAGAGTTCCAAATTTCCTTTGGAATCTCTGCCATTCCAAGTACGGGGCTTTTCACAGGGGTTGCGTAGGGACAGGTAGAGTTGAAATCTGAGATAACACTGGGGGCAAAGTGGTGTGTGAAGGACTATGGAGACATTCAAAGAGGCCTCAATTTTAGACTTGATTTTATCTCCAAAATGAGGTTTGCATCATAGTAGGTTGAGTAGGGTTTGCCCCCCAGATTCATATCTACCTGGAACCTGTGAATGTGGAAATAGGGTCTTTGAAGATATAATGAAGTTAAGATGAAGTCATACTGGATTAGAGTGGGCCCTAAATCCAATCACGGGTGTCCTTATAAGAAGAGACATAGAGGGCACAGGCACACAGGAAAGAAGGGCATGCATAAGGAGGCAGAAATTGGAGTGGCTCAGCTACAAGCCAATGCCACGAATGGGAGGCAACCACCGGAAGCTGAGGACGCAAGGAGGATACTTCCCTAGAGCCCCCAGAGGGAACGCAGCCCTGCCGATGCCACAATCTCAGACTTCCGGCTCCAGAACCGTGAGACCATACATTTCTGTGGTTTTAAGCAACCTATTTATGTCCTGTCAGCTGTAGGACACTAATACCTGGGTAGAGTTACAGGATAATAGGATAGAAGGAAGATGTTTTTCACATATCTCTGTTTCCTATGGTAGGACAAGGCCACCGGTAGAGCTTTATAAATTAGAATCTCAAGATAAATCCTGTAATCATATTATGAAAGCACTATTATATTGTACTGTCCTTTTTTTTTTTTTTTGGTGTTAAAGCTTTCAATAGTCAAATGACAGTTGTTTTTGGTAACCTTATTTTTGTAACAGACTGAGGCTCATGGCAGCTTTTATTTGATCAGTTTGAGAGGATTGATCCACGGCACTCATGAAGGTCAATCCCAGGAGGATGCTAAGTGGAGCCTATTCTAGAAAAATCATTTCATGCCATTCTCTTCATCGGCCAAAGGTAAGAGTGGCTCCTAGTCCTTTTCACTGAGCACTCGAAAGACTTCCCGGGTAGCGCTGTTACAGACGATGTAACAAGTCCCCAGATGGCACCTTCTCCAAGGACACAATGCTGACCCAGGGATGATGAAATGGGGAGGGACAGCTCAGGCCAAGGCTGCCCAGTGCAGCACCTCTGGAAGGCTCAAGAATTCTCCTTCTTTCTATTTACACTTTCTCTTCTTTAGAAGGGGGACTTTCCCCTCTTCTAATAGTAAAGCCATATATTCACAAAACTTGGAAAATCTAAAAATACAAAGTGCAATAGGAAAGTAATCACCCCTAATCCTTCCCCCTCTGTCAGCCTCACCACCCAGCCCTGCACCACCGTGATTTTTGGCAGCAGGTGTCCTTCCAGTCTTTTTTCCTTTCTGTGTAGAGATTGAAAAGGGAATTATTCTTTTCTTTTCCCAGTATTTCCACCCAGGACAATTAAATGGGGACTTCTACCCCTAAAGAAGTATCGGGAAGAGTACTTGTGACTTGCCTTCTGCGGCCTCACTCACTCCCCTACCTCCACGGGGACAGGAGGGCTCTAGGGGACTGCGCGATTGGGGAAAGTGTTTGAGCATGCGCCGTCCTCTCTCAATTTCATCTCAGCTTATCCCCAGCACCTCTGGGGGTTCTCAGCTAGGAGCAGCACCTCTGCCGTGGGGTTGGGGCGATACTTGGAAATATGTGGGGCTGTTTTTTTGTTGTCACAATGCTTGGGATATATGAAAGTATCTAAAGGTGGGAAGCACGGATGCTAAACACACTGCATGCAATGCACTGGACGGTGCTGCCTGAGGACCTGCCTCACCCAACAGGCCACCTGCCCTCCCCTTAAGAAGCGTCCCACAGGAAGGGAGATGCCACTGCCCTTCAGGGGTGGGGGCTGCAGTTCCCCAGGCCTCGGGGTCCTTCACAGGGGAAAAGTGCAGGAGGCCTCCTTGCTTTGGGTCCAAGTTATGTTTTTGTCATCAGAACGCTTACTAACAAAGCTGCTAATTTGCTCTCCATTTGCTCAACTCTTGAGTCCACTTTTCCATTGATTTCTGAAGTGGAAGAAAGAGGTGTGATTAATTATCAACCTCTAACAGAGACTTTAAAATAAATATTGCATGATAATACAGTGCCTTGCACCTTGCTTTTTTCACTTGGAATTAGATCACAAACATTTTTCCATAACAGTAAATATTTTGTCTACATCCTGACTTTTAATGGCTGCATTGTATTCCAATAGATAGATGTGCCCTATTTTACTTAATCAATTTTCTTCTTTTGGGCATTTAGGCTATCTCCAAATTTTTTTTTTTGTATAATAAATAGTGCTGCAATAAATGCCCTTACACTTTACACCTTAGCACATATTTCTGATAATATCTTTGTGATAATTTCTTAGAAATGGCATTAAAGTACAGGCATTATTAACATTTTTAAAAGAAATTTCTTTGTTGAGGTTAATTGACATACAATAAACTGCACCTGCTTAAAGTAGGCATTTTGATAAATTTTGACATGTGTACACCCATGGGACATCATCACAATCAAGATAGCAAACATAACCATCGCCCCAAATTTCCTTGTGCTCCTTTATAATCCCTCCCTTCTGGTCCCCCTACCCTGTCCCCAGCAGCCACTGCTCTGCTTTCTGCCGCTAGAGATCAGTCTGAATTTTCTAAAGTTTTAAATAAATGGAATTATACACTCTGTACTCTTTTTTATGGCTTCTTTCACTCAGCATAATTATTTTGAGATTTGTCTATGTTGTGTTTGTCATCAGTTTATTGCTTTTTAATGCTGAACAGTATTCCACTATATGGATATACCGCAATCTATTTATTCATGATAGACAGTTGGGTTTTCCAGTTTTTGGCTATTATAAATAAAGGTGCTAGAAACATATGTGTGAAAGTCTTTCTGTGGACATATGCTTTCACTTTTTTTGGGTAAATGCTAAAGGGGTGGTATGCTGGTTTGAAAGTGTTGTATACCCCAGAAAAGTCAGGTCCTTTAATCCTGATTCAATATTGTAAATTGGAAACCCTTTTGATCAGATCATTCCATAAAGATGTGGTGTGCCCAATTGTGGGTGTGGCCTTTGGTTAGATGGAGAGGTGACTCCACTCATTCAAGACGGGTCTTGATTAGCTTACTGGAGTCCTTTAAAAGGGGAAACATTTTGAAGAAAGCTCAGATACAGATGCCTGGAAAACAATTGCTTCAGAGCTGACAGAGAAACCGATGCTGGAGATGCCTGGAGTGCTGACAGAGAGAGCAGATACCTAGACATGGGCAGAGCCCAGCAGATGTTGTCCTGTGCCTCCCCATGAAATCCAAGCAAACCAGAACCCAGAGTTGTGTCCGAGAGGAACTAAGTGAAGGCTCACAGCTGCTTAGAGAGGGAACCACTGACATCAGAATCTGAAAGCAATGAATTGGGAACAAGGACCAATAGATGTCAGCATGTGCCTTCCCAGCTGACAGAGGTGTTCTAGACAGCATCAGCCTTTCTTGAGTGAAGGTAACCTCTTGTTGGTGCCTTCATTTGGCACCTTTTCATGGTCTTAGAACTGTAAACTTGCAGCTTACTAAATTCCTTTTTTAAAAGCTGTTTCATTCTGGTATATTACTTTCTGGCAGCTTTAGCAAACCAATACAAGTAGAATGGCAGGTCATGTGGTAGGTCCATGTTTAACTTTTTAAGAAATGGTCAAACTTTTTCTAAAGCGGTTAGAAAATGGTTGTACTGTATTCAGAACTTTGATATTTAGTTTAAAGTAATGTAAGTGGATTTGAATTAGTCTTAAATACCTATCGATTAGGAACATAGGATCATAGAACACTGAAGTTAGAAGGAAATTGAGATCAGACAGTCCAGTTCTTTGCTTTACTGAAGAGGAAATAGTGTTCCAGAGAGGTTAAGTGACTTTTTCAAAATCTTGCATCTCAGACGCTGGTCTCTTGACTCTTCTAGAAGACCTTGCTATTCAGGAGAAATCCTGTCAGTCATTTTGCAAATTCCCAGCTTGGCCTTGTGTCATGGCCATCAAAGGTACAGACATGCTTCAAAACAGCCTAATCATGGGATTGAGAGAGACTTCTTAACAAAAGGGGGAAGACAGAAATGAGACAAAATAAAGTTTCAGTGGCTGAGAGATATCAAACAGAGTCAAGAAGTTATCCTGGAGGTTATTCTTACACATTATATAGATGCCCCTTTTTTTGCTTATGGTGTATTGGAGTGGCTGGAGGAAAGTACCTGAAACTGTTGATCTGTGTCCCAGTAGCCTTGATTCTTGAAGATGAATGTATAATGATCTAGCTTTTACAATGTGACTGTGTGATTGTGGAAACCTTGTGTCTGATGCTCCTTTTACCCAGGATATGGACAGATGAGTGAAAAATATGGATAAAAATAAATAATAGGGGGGACAAAAGGTAAAATAAATTGGGCAGATGGAAATAATAGAGGGGGGGTAAGGGATATGGGATGTATGAGTCTTTTCTATTTTTAAATTTCTTTTTCTAGAGTGATGCAAATGTTCTAAAAGTGATCATGGTGATGAATGCACAACTGTGTGATCATATTGTGAGCCACTGATTGTACACCATGTATGGACTGTATGTATGTGAAGATTTTCAATAAAAATATTTTAAAAATATTAGACAACAACAAGAACAACAAAAGGCCTAGCTTTGCATGGGATCTATAACTGTGGGCATGAAACAACTTTTGAAATTGGGAGAATTTTCCAGGACATGGAAGCAAGAGAGTCAAAGGGTAATGAGAATACAAACTTTAAGACTTGCCCATCGACAGTATGAACACCAATTCAACAGCAGGTAAAATAACAATGTGCTTTCTTCATCAATACTCGGGAGCATGAGGGAGAGCCATCTGGTTTCTAAACAAACTGATGTACCCAAATATTAAGGCTACAGAGCAGTCCATTAAAAATGAAGAGAACAGTGGTGCCAATTACTTGAACTCCTTCAGCCCAACGCTCTTATGATCATATTCATAAGCATTGCCTCCAATCAGTCTTCTTAAGTAAAGTTAACAAGTATATGCGAACACTCTTTTGAAATTGTTGTGCTTAGCCTAAGAAGCTGTCACAGGGTTGAGAAGCTACTGCTTTAACCAGATTTCATCTCTGTGTGTCACTGCTCATGTCAAAGTAAAATTGTGCTCAGACACAAGAGATGTCCTGCTTTCATCAAGAGCGCCAGGCTGCCCGAGCCTCGTTCCACTTGGTTAAACTTGTTATTTAAATTGTTAAAATTGAGACATCGGCAGTAAATTTCAGAGAAGATATAACAATTATTAGGTACAAGCTGGGCCCTTGTACTAGAGAATGCACCATACCCTCCATTCACTGGCAGGATCAGCCACAGATAATTTACAATGGTTTCTTTAAGGCATGTGCCCTATAGTACTTGGATGCCATTAAATCACAGCCAGTCCCCAACTGGATCGTATTTCCAACTTTAAGATAGATTTGGTTGCAGTCAGCAGAGTGGCGTTGGAGACATAAAAAGGAGCACCTTTTAATACTCCTAACTCCTGAGCGCTGAGCGAGGAGTCCTGGCGCTATCTCCTGGCACTGAGCTTTGTGTGTAGGTGACTTTATACACCAGCAGGGGAGCCGTGGTCCGGGACAAACGCCCCTTGAGGGTGAGGAGAAGGAACAGCCTGGAGGCTGTTGGAGTGACATGTGCCCTTCAGCAATCCCATTAAAATCCTACCACAGCACTTGACCTTCTGGCAACCGTGCCGTGTCGAGGAGCCAAAAGACATTGCCAACAGCGCCAAGGCAAAGGCAGAAGGACAGAGCTCAGTGCGAATGAAGATTTGAATCTTATGATGGCTCATCAGAGGAGCTCACATCCTTCTTTCCCAACCTCTCTCTCAGTGAGGGAACCCCAATAAGCATGTGCTTATTCAACAGCTGACACCTTAGGCTTTGGGTGCCCAGGGTGGGCTGTTGTAGTCATGGCAGTCGCTGCTATTATTGAGGTGGTGCTGGCTGAGTCTGTTTGTTGAAATGACTCAAGCCCATTCTCTCCTGATCCGTACTTGTAGATTTGATTGTTTGGACTCAGAGGCAGGGCTTGACATTTATTTATGCTAACTTTCATCACATTGATTTTGGTCCATTATTTCTATTAACAGAATACTTAAAAATTCTGACTCTGACAATCAGTGTGGCAGATTTATGTAATCTTCGGATTTCTGCATCTTTGTCCAAACCATAGAGAGAAAAAAACATTTCAGACCCAGGAGAAAGCTTGCACATCGTCAGCGCAGCCCTCTCCCATCAAAAATGAATAAATGGAGAGGTAGAGAGGCCAAATAACTCTCCCAAAGGCACATGTCTAGATAGCGGCATTCCTCCATGGATGAACAGTCCTCGCATATATGTCGTTTTATTACTTGATACTTCACCCCTCTGTAATGTGGCCCAGCACACATTTTCTTGCTTTATCCATACAGCTCTTGCAGGAGGCTTTGTAAATACGCCTTTTCAGAATCAGGACATGGTTTGGGGATTTCCGTGTGCATCACTCACTCCTGAGGTACCACCTGAGATCCTCATGCCCAGAGGCTCATGGCTGCTGGCTTCGCCCCGGCCGCCGTGGTGAATGCCGGACAGCGCCTGCCCCGTGCCTGCCCGTGGACCAGCCTGTGGACACTGACGTGTGAGACTGCTCGGAACCAACTGTGTGTGCACCACATGGAAGTACAGGGGCATTAGTACCCTTGTAATGAAACACGGGACATGGGAGCTAGTGGGTAATTTATTTTTCCTGCTTTTCTCTGCCTGTCCCCACTGACCCCCCATACCACCCCCAACAGAGGCTGTGATGCAGTGATTCATATGACGATCCTCTAGGATCCCACTTCCTTGTGGGTTCCTCCCTCTCCTTCCCTCAATTGCACTCGTTAATGAAGTCTCAGCACATAGCTTTTGCCTTGCGCATCATTTTCTAGCAACCTGGGCTACTAGATATTCTTATCAACTGGTAAAACCCTTCCTAAATCTGATTAGATATAGGAGCCCATGGCACAAAATGCCACTCCCTTCCCCCACTCTGCACTCTTGTGTAATTTCAAGACCCTCTCCATGCAAAGTTTCAGTTGATTCCCTCTGACCTATTAAAAACTTGTTGGAGGTTTTACATTGAGCTTTAACTTCAGGGACTATTATTACCTTTTGTTCAAGAATTTGAACTTTAGCTTCATCAGCTTGCCTTATGCAGCCTAAGTTAATCTTCCTTGTCTAGACAAAATGATTTAACTTCTTTATATCTTACCAATTTCTTAGCACATGTGATTTCATAAGAGCAGGACGTGGTGAGGGGCATGAAGGCTACAAGATGTGATTTCTGCTCTCAAATTGCTTGTAGTCTATCAAGTATGTTTGCTTTTGGTTTCCTCAACAAATTGAAAATATACTTACCTAGTTAGATATGTAAAAAAATTTTTATGTAAATCTTTTGACCAACATGTTTCAAAATTCAAATGATTTCATTGGGGCCATTAAAAACACTGATGATGATGAACCATCAGGGGCAAATGCATAGAGCAGGAAGGACCACTAGTAGGTGTGAGTAGCCTTTTCCTTTAGTCGCTGGCTGATATTTTGAGGGGGACTTGAAGGGAGCAGCCCCCAGGCAAGACTAGTAATCCAAAGAAAGCAAATAATCCACATACAATGTTTGCTCTGAAACATACAGCATAACTACTTTTTTAGCAGTATATTTATAGTTCTCACTAAAATTTGCTTAATCCAGTGTTATAATCCAATTGCAATCTCCAAAGCACAGGTAGACATTCCAAATGGAGGAGAAAACTGATGGCTAAAATACTGGAGTTTTCCAGTATTCCCCTGATATCTGGGTACTGTAAAGGCACAGATAAATTAGTAGAATTCACAGTTATTTGGTAAGAACTCTTTGTCTTTCAACTACCCCATTTCTGTTTTAGATATGTCTTAGTTTTCCAGAGCTGCTATGACAAATACCATACACTGACTTACCAAAGGGAATTTATTGGCTCATGGTTTGGAGGCAAGGCAAGGCATCAGCAAGGCCAAACCTTCTCCCCCAAGTCTGTAACATTCTAGTACTGGCTTGCCGCAATCCCGGGGTCCCTTGGCTTGCATCTCTGTCTCCTGTCACATGGCGATGTCCTTGGTCTTCCCCCTGTGGCTTTCTCTGACTTCCAGCTTCTCTTTATAAGGGCTCCAGTAATGTGGATTAAGGCCCACCCCGAATCAGTTTGGCCACACTTAACTAGAATCTCAGCAGATGCTGTTCACAAATGAATCCACATCTTAACTCATACTACGTCTTCAAAGGGTCCTATTTACAAATGAATTCACACCCACAGGAATGCAGTTTAAAATCACGATTATGCTGGGGTATATAAATTAATCTATCACAATATACATCTCAGCCATTTTGCACTTTTTACCCTGTTGCAGCCATCAAAAAAAGATGCAGATAAACTTTCTTGAAATAAAGGACCAGACAGAAAACCTTTATGAACAATGTGTTTCCTGTATTATAGAGGTGCTAACTCAACATATCTCTGAACTGTGAAAAATGACTATTAGATCTAATACCTTTTAAAACATACCCTTGTTCTATTATGCCTTTGGATAATTGGTCTTGACCCTTATTCAAGGCAAAACTCCCACTTATTCAGGCAAAACTCCCACTGCTTTTCAATTGATTGGACTGATTTGACTTGAATAAGGTCAGCTACAAATGGCCTCCTTTCCACTCCACATTCTGATGGCGTGATGCAATGTGTCATAATGCTGCAATGATGTGTATTGGCAATCTTACAGCAGTGATTAATTGCTGGGAAAGTAATTTCTTTATAATTGCCCTAGAATGCTTTTGGTGGCCTGACATCATAGGAACTCAGGAAGCTGACTTTTACTCCCATCCCATCTTCAAATGAACCCAAGTGTTTGAAAATAATAGTTAACATTTCTTGAGCACTGATACTCTGTGCCAGGCACAGTGTGAAGCATTTTGCATGCACTGCCTCTTCTCCTGTGGTCTCCACAATAGCTCCATGAGGTAGGTGCTGTGAGGTAGGTTGTTACCATCGCAACTGGAGACCACTGGAGAGTTACTTTGCCCAAGGTCACGCAGGTGTTGGGAACTAAACACAGTAGTAGCAGCCCTACAATAGCTGTCCTGCTTTCCTCTCTGACATAGCCTCCTGCCACCTTCTCTCTCCCCTGAATACCTAACCACACAAGCCTGAAGCTCAACCCTCCAAGTTCTTTTCTGGCTCAATACCCTTGCATTTGGATTCCCTCTACCTGGTCTGTTTGTCGTATGGCTGGATCCTTCTCACCTTCTAGGTCTTGGTTCACATGTTACCTTCTGATCATTCCATGTAAAGGCCTCCAGCTAACCGGGTGTGTTCCAGTTATATCACTCTCTGATATGTATGTCCTATGTATGCTGTATACACAAACATGCAAACTGCATTTATCACAACCTATAATTATATATATGATTAGACTTCTCTTTATATATAATTATGGCATTTTATTGTTTCCTACTGGAATATAAATTCCATGAGAATGGCAACTTTGATTTATTACTGTAGCTCTAGTTGCTAGAACAGTGACTGGTGCTCATAGATTAGCAACCACTATTTGTTGAATAATCAAGCAGCCAGGTTAGTAAGAGTAAGACTTGCAATGGGCTGCTTAGTAGGTGTGCATCCTGGGAAGGGTCTTCAGGCAGAAGGTGCTAAAGAGGACAGGTATAGGCTTGAAAATGAAGACAAACTTCAAGCACTGTGTGATTTCTGTGCTCCCCTGCTGCCTTGTTCTCTTACTTCTCCTCCAGGCTTACTCCTCACTCACCGTCTACCTCTCAAGCATTTTCTTTGCCTTTGAGTAGAAATACTTTCTTCCGGACTATGGGCGATGTTGAAATCAACTTTGGGCGATTCAGGACCAATGGTTCCTGGAGTTTGCTTTGCAGGATGAGCGTGGACACTGGACAATCCAGGAAATCCAAAGAGACAGCTAACCAGAATCTCTCAGGCTGGACCAAGTCGGAGTTGCTTTCGACAGGGATGTTGACAGACCGCATACCTCCTTAAAGGTGTCATGTCTCATTACCAGCCAGACCACTTGCAGGTTTTCTGGGTGAGAAGTGCCAAGGCCCTAATGCTTTGGTGTGAGAGTGCTGGCTTTGGAGATTAGTCAGTCCTACCTGAGTGTGAAGCCAGATATTAGACAGAGGCCTTTTTTTGGCTCAAGGTGTGGGAAGGAGACTGGCAGGTCGACAGGTCTTTGGCTTCCACTTGCCCTGCCTTCTTCCAGGCACATCTCAGGGCTCTAGTTTTCCAGGAGCCTTAAATAAGCACTTCGCACAGTCGTTCTCCAGGTTCAAAACATATCCCCGCAGCCTTTCAAGGCACCTGACATCCTTTCAAGTTAGCTGCTTCAAAGGCAAATGCAAACAGAGCGTGTGCAGAGGCGTTCTGCCACTCAGCCCTCAATCTGTATGTTCTCCCAGACACTCCTTCTCCAGCCTGATTTATTTCATATTAAAAGGGCTGTCAATCTGTATCACAAGAACAGGTTGAGAAAAAGTGAGCGATGTTTGCCGAGTGGGTTTCCTGTTGTTGTTTGTTATCGTCAGACACTACATCTCTCTCCAGCCACACTCTGCGCCCATCCTGCCCGGCTAGCGAGTTCTCCGCAGGTATCCCCGCAGCCATCCCTGCAGCCAAGGCATGCATCCCACCTACTGGAAGCAGTTACAATAGAAACGTATTTTGTGAGGCTGTGGCGGACGCCCTCCACATCCCACACTTTTTTTTTTTTTAATCATCCATCAAATGTATCCTTTTCATCATCTGATGGTTTGGCAACAGGACCATTCTTTTAAATAAAATAACTGCGCCCGCAAAGCGGGGACTATTCAGCGGGGAAGAGGCAGTGCCCTGGTTAACGCGCCGCATTCGGTGGCTGCACTGCAGCGCCACCCTGAGGATACGCTCCACCGCTCCCGGCCGGGCCGCTTTACCATATCCGCAGCAGTATTGTTCGATGCTGGTATATTGATTATCACCTGCTCCTACCATTTAGGCCAGGTTTCCTTGCTTTTAGCTGCTATTTTGGCCTATAATTGGAATCACTGTGTACTATTACTATTTCTCATTGTTCTTTGAGGCGGATGATTCCTGCCACAATCGGACCGTCTTCACCTGCCGTGTGAAGTCTCAGGAAAGAGCAGCCACAGGTCACATGCTTTCCAAGCACAGGACCAGTAGAGTTCTGACATCTCCGTTTTCCACCTTTGTCCTACTCATTACTGTCAATGGAAACAGCACCCATTGTTCATGATGGGAGCACACTCATCCATCACACGGTCTAACCTCGTGTTTGTAATTTGAGTGTGCGTGCAAAGTATCTGGGAGCATACTAAAATGCTAACTCTGGCGTGCCTACCCCAGAAACGCAGTAGGTAGGAGCGAGGCCCAGGAAACTGCATTCAAAATAACCGCTCAGGTGAGGCTGACGCAGGCAGTCCTTGGGCCGCACCTTGAGACACTCCAAGTCCCACTGCTCAGACGAGAGATGGCAGGGAGCTTGCAGGAAGTCACAGACTTGCTGTTTTTTGTTTTATTTTGCTCCTGTAACCTTCTTGGGGCAGCTTATGGAGGCTGCCTCCCACCTCCCCCCAGGCTTCAGCCAGGACCCTTCACCCCTCCACTGGCTCTGGCAACAAGTATTTCAAGAGCAGAAATACTCAGGAGAAAGGCCCAAACCAGAAAATTAATGCTTTTTTTTTTTTTAATGCCCTCGCCTTTCCAAAATAATTAGCCTCAAAATTCTATTTTGTGGGGAGGAGAAAGGAGGGTCAGGGAAGGTAGTAAAAGAATGTTCTAGAATAAAGAAAAAAATATGCAAACCAGTGCTCAGTAGCAAAGTCCTCCAGGGTTCTGAAGAAAGTGCTATCTTTGAGGAAGCAGTGGGTCCACCTTCTTTGGTTGGGCAGCTCGGGGAAACCATCAGAGCACCCAGGGCCCGCCAGATCCCAGAAGCCGATGCTACCAAGGAGGTATGAGAGTTTTGCAGATGGGGAGTCGAGGGGACTAGGAAATTAATATGTTTACTTAGCAGACACCTACATAGCACCTACTATGTGCCAGATCCTACTGTAAGGGCTCCATAAATATTCATTTATTTAATTCTCATAACCACCCTATGAGTTAGGCACTTTTAGTATTCCCATTTCACAGCTGAGGAAATTGAGGCATGGAAAGATACAGTGACTTGCCAAAGAAAAATGATGGAAGTAGGTAGCCTGGCTCCAGAGCCTGGGCTCTTAACCGCGCCACTGTACTGCTGCTCAAAATGGAAGGTGAAAAAGATACTGAGGAGGAAATGGGATTGATGAGTAGAAGGACAAGCATCAGATTTCTCAACCTGTGAAGCTTGTGATATGGTTCAGTAATGTGCTGCAGCTGGTTTTACTAGCTTGTGTGAGCCAATTATTAAAAATTTCAGGACTCTTCTAAGCCTGTTTTTAAGCATAGCCTTATTAAAAATTAAATTACTTAACACTTACAATTAAATAAATTATATTAAAAACAAAGGTAATGAATACCCCAAACTCACCGATTTCTAAATATTTTACTCTTTAGTAAATCGTAAAGTTATTTACTTCTTAAGGTCATTTACTTCTATCATGTCCGTATGGTAGAAATACTAAATAATGGTAGACTGCTGATGTCTTTTTTCTTTTTTTTAATTTGCATATGGACAGGAGGCACCAGGGATCGAACTCCAGACCTCCAGCACGGCAGGTCAGAGCTCTGCCTGCTGAGCCACGGCAGCCACCCACTGCTGATGTCTTGATTCCAATTCTGTGTTCAGTGACATCCCCCTAACTACCAAGAGCCTGAAATTGACCACAGTGGGAGTGTTTAAACCGCAGAACTCAGCAAATGCCACGAATCAACATTTGATTCATTTTGTTGACTATGTAGATTTAAGGAAGTGGTGGGGAATATGCTAACAATGCAAATTAAATTTAAAATATCCATAGCTGTTACACTGTGAATAACACAAACATTTAAGAGAATATTATTCCAGTATTCAAAAACTATCATCTGATTCAGCAAAGAAGTCACTTGTGTCCTTGACAAGCGAAAGAGTTCTGACATATCTCTGTTTTTCACTTTTGCCCTACTCATTAATGTAAATGAAAATATCACCAATGTTCATATTGGAACCACACTCATCCATCATTTGCAACTTAAGACTACAAGAATTGGTCAAAAATCGGCAAAAGCCTTCTGTGAGGATCAATTGACTATGAAATTTACAATAAAGCATTTTCAATATCTTATTATTATTTGTAAGTTATGTGCTACACATTCCTTGTATCAGTAAAATTTATTATAGACTGTGTGCACACATATATAGGCATCTTTTTTTCTTTTCCTCGAGAGCCAGTTAAACATTTATAGGCTCATCACTGGCTTAATCACATTTACAAATATAAGCTAGTGAATTCTTCCCTGGGAACCCCAAGTAGGGAGTGAATTTATTCAGAGGCAGTCCAGTGTTAGCTCACCTACTGGATTATGTGCTTCCAGCATAAAGAGTCATGTCCAATTCAATTGGTTGTCTCCTGTTTTGACTAGTACAGAGTCTGTATTCAGTAAGTGCTCAAAAATGCTGAATGGATGGTATCTTCATTTGAGCATGTCAGCTAATTATTTTTTTTAAGTGAAATTTTATTGAGACATATCTACATACCATATACTCATCCAAAGTGTACAATCAGTGGTTCACAGTGTCATGATATAGTTGTGCATTCATCACCATAATCAATTTTTGAACATTATCATTGCTCCAAAAAAATACATATAATAGTAAAAATAAAGATAAAAATGAAAAAGAACACCTAAAACATCCCATACTATTTATTGGAAACTAACCTCAAAATTTTTCATTTATTTTATCCCTATCCTTCCTATTATTTATTTATTTTTTTTGTCCTTAATTTTTCACTCATCTGTCCATACCCTGGGTGAAGGGAGTGTTAGTCACAAGGTTTTCACAATCATACGATTACACCTTAAGCGCTCTATAGTTATTTAATCGTCTTCAAAGATCAAGGCTACTTGATTACAGTTCAACTGTTTCATGTATTTCCTGGTAGCTACTCCAATATAGCAAAAACTGAAAAGTGATATCTATATACTACATAAGAACAACCTCTAGAATTACCTCTCCACTCTATTTGAAATCTCTCAGCCACTGAAACTTTATTTTGTCCCATTTCTCTCCCCCTTTTTGGTCAAGAAGGCTTTCTCAATCCCATGATGCCAGGTCCAGGCTCATCCCCAGGAGTCATGGCTCACGTTGTCAGGGAGATTTACACCCCTGGGAGTCACATCCCACATGGGGGGAAGGGTAAGTGAGTTTACCTGCTGAGTTGGTTTTGAGAGAGAAGCCACATCTGAGCAACAAAAGAGGTTTCCTGGGGGTTCACTGAGGTTTCAGCTAATTGTTAACTGCCTAAAATACCCATGGCAACAGTGAAACACAGGAAGACCAGAAAATGGAGCAAAGAAATGTGGGCTCCATGGTCCAGTATAATTTGGGGCTTGCAATTAAGATGCTCTTTAATTGGCAGGAAGCTCTCTGATGATTTACATTTGGGATGGTAGCTGAGCTTGGTTCTCCATCTCTCAACCATCTTTCCTATTCATGGAATAGTCTTTGAAAGCCACCTTGAATTTGGTATGCAATACCAGTGTGTTGAGGCAGGGCAAGGCCTGCAGCTCTAATGAAGAAGGAGAGGGGAGAAAGAAGGAGGAGAAGGTGAAGCTAAGGTAGCTAGCAAAGAGGATCCTTGCTGAATGTCAGGAACTGTGGTGCATACTTTGCAAACAATATTTTATTTAAACTTCACAACAGATGTTGGGAAAGCACATCGCCAATCCTGTTCTACATTTAAGAAAGTTGAGGCTTTGAGAGGTTAGATAGCCTAATCAGGCCAGAGCCAAGCTGGGATGCCTGCCCTGGAGGCATTGTTCCCACGGCTCTGCTGACTGATGAGGACTGACAATAACACAGGGCTTCCTTTTCTCATGCCTCTACTGTCCTAGATGTGGCTAATACTTTGGATTACATTTTGCTGTATATGATCCTGCCCCAAGAAAGAATCTGTGCCTTTTTTTTTTTTTTTTTTTTTTTTTTTGTAGCTACATGGGGGCTCATTGGGAATGGTCTGAAGTTGAGAGAGGGTCCACAGGACTCTGCTGCTCTGGTAACAGCTTAATGGCTCCTGGGCTAGGACTCTTCCTGCCTTGACTCTCCTCAGGCCCTGGAGGAAGGGAGGATCCTAAGGAAGCTTGTTGTATGCCAAGCTCTTCCTTAAAGCACCCTAGGGAGGGAGACTCCAAATCACTCCTCAAGTGACCTGGTCCAGTGTTTAACATTTTTTTTACTTGCCAGAATTTCTCATTTATATCTGCCCTGAATTTCTCACCATATTTTAGGACATTTCCCATGTTAAGAGGTACCCTGTTAACAGAGAACTCACGCAATATAGCCTTTGGGGATTTGGTGGATCTGTGGGTTATGGGAAGTTCTTAAGTGTATTATCACCAAAATGGGTTCCCAGAGGACTTTGCCAGCCTCTAGTCACCAGAA